>BRDA01039924.1:8981-29543 GCA_036984385.1 Crenuchus spilurus
TACGGGTAGTCGTGAAACGAGTACTCCGCAACTTTCCACCGACCTCGTAAAGCTTCCGCATGGCTTTTGGCCTTCGAAATGCTCCAGCCACCTTTCAACGCCTCATGAGCAAAGTGCTGATGGGCATCACTGACTGTGAAGTATATTTAGATGTTATACATTCATTTAATTGGGCTGATCATGTAAAAACCCTTCGTACAGTGTTTGACAGGTTGTACCAAGCCTCGTTGACCTTAAACTTGGCTAAGTGTGAGTTTAGTAAGGCTACAGTTACTTACCTAGGTAAACAGGTTGGTCAAGGTGAAGTTCGTCCTGTTGCTGCAAAAGTGCAGGCTATTGTGGATTTCCCTGTGCCCAGTACTAAGCGAGAGCTTAGGAGATTTTTGGGTGTAGTTGGATATTATTGTGGTTTTTGCAGAAATTTTTCTGATGTGGTGTTGCCTTTGACCAATTTACTTCGAACATCCTGTGAATTTATGTGGAATACATCCATGTCAAACTGCATTTGATACTGTAAAACTGCTGTTGTGTAATGATCCTGTGCTTGCTGCTCCTGACTTTTCACGTCCTTTTAAGTTGGAAGTGGATGCCAGTGCATTCGGTGCTGGTGCGGTTCTTCTACAGGAAAATATTAGAGGTATTGATCACCCTATCTGCTTTTATTCCAAGAAGTTTTTGAAACATCAGCTCAACTACAGTACGGTGGAGAAAGAAGCCCTGGCATTGTTGCTGGCTTTGCAACATTTTGAGGTTTATGTTGGTTCTAGCTCTTTGCCAGTTGTCGTATATACTGACCATAATCCGTTGGTTTTTATTTCTCGTATGAGAAATTCCAATCAGTGTATTATGAGGTGGGCTTTGATTATTCAGGAGTTCAATATCAGTATTTGTTATAAGAAGGGCTCTGAGAATGTGGTCGCTGATGCTCTGTCACGTTGTTATGCTGTTTAAACATGTGATTAATTTTAGTGGTGGGGGTGTTGCGTCCTGTGACGGTTGGGGAGTGTTTCTCTTTCCTGCTCTCTCTCTCTGGCTGCTCTTAGGTCGCTGCTGCACGCTGGTTGATTGCTGCGCTGCGTGGATTGGTTGATCTGTGTGAAGTGGATGTGACTCTGCCTACTGCTGAGTGGATCAATTACCAGCCTGCTGCCCAGCGTTCTCCACTGCTTCTGATTGGCTTAGCCTAATTGACTAGGCTAATAAATGGCCTGTTTTGTTAGCAGTCTGTGAGCTGCCTTTTGTCTGCTCTGACGTGCTGCTCCAGTGGGCACCTGCCATCTTAGACCAATTTGTGTGTGTTGTTCATCTACAGGATTGTAGGGGTGACCTGCCTATTCTTTTGCACTATCCATTTGCCCGTGTTGAACTTACTTGATTCTAGTGTGGTTGTTTGTCTGAGGTTGAGTGGGTGCTCACTTAAAACACCTTTGTTGCGTCTTTCCCTAGAGGACGTAACAGAGCCCTGCTTTAGCTTGTCTTATATTGTTTAATTTTAGATTTATCAGTTAGATAACTGAACTGATTAGGAGTTGTCTGGTTGTCTTCACCTCAGCTAAAGGCCAAAAGAGAAAAGTTAGTTTATTTGATTAAATGATGCTCAGATTTCTCAGTGTTGGTACTATTTGTATCAGTATTTATTTTTTTAATAAAGTGGATAATTCTAATGAAATTCAGAAGTGAGAAATATATTTAACCTTTACAATGAAGACTATTACAAATACTTACATTTCATACATCACCTTATTCCATTCACAGTGATTTAGATCATTTCAGTTTAAAAAATCATTAAAACATTTTTAAAGGACAGTTATTAATGACAATTACAGAAAATTAATAAATAGTTGTGTTAAGGAAAGCAGGTCACCAAATAAACTAAAAACACTACAGCAGTAGAACAAACAAAAATGACCTCATTCATTTATAATGTTACCCACATTCCACAAAAAAACTCATCTTTGAGGTCCATAAATAAAGGAATGTTTGGACTCCAGACATGTCTGTTTTGATCCACTACACCTCAGATGTACATATTTCTGGGTGAAGTACACCTCAGATATAGTTGATCAAAACAGACATGTCTGGAGTCCAGATTTGGTTTCTTTAGTTTAGAACTGGAGTTTTGAGGCTAACATTGCTAACAAATACTACAACTCAATAATCACCTAAATTAGTCCTGTAATTTCTTTAACAATATGACAAAAAAAAAATCAAACCTCATCCAGATCCAGTCTAGTCAACAGATATGTTGAAGTGGTTTAGGACACAGTATAGTGAGCTCTACAAAAAGCTGAATGCTGTGCCCACCATCTGAGACAAGCATCTCGGATCTAGAGTCAGTCTCATCTAGAGTCAGATAGTCTGCACACCCATTTCATCTTCTACACATTTTATTAAATAACATTTATTCTTCAACTGATTAAGTTCATTTTTGTTACTACATTCTACACATAATAGCCCACAATAACAGAATAAAAGTGGGTTTTTGGACATTTGTGCTAATTTATTAAAAATCAAAATGTAAAGTTTCATATGTACACAATCTATGATATGACTCCCAAAAATAAGCTGAGGATCATTTTATTTCAACTGAAACTTCCTGAGATGTTTCTACAACTTTGTCCAATTGTAATAAATTCAATTGATTGGACATGATTAGGGATTGTCAACACCTGTCTATATAAGGTCCCACAGTTGACCGTGCATGTCAGAGAAAACTCCAAAGGAATTATCTGCAGACCTCAGGAACAGGATGGATCAAGGCATAGATCTGGAGAAGGGCACAGAAAAATTGCTGCAGCTTTACAGATCCCAAAGTGCACAGCGGCCACCGTCATTTGTAAATGGAAGAAGTTTGGAACCGCCATCTTCCTAGACCTGGCCACACAGCTAAACTGAGCAGAAACCCAAGGGTCACTCTGACAAAGCTCCAGCGTATCCTTGTGATATGAGATGAGAACATCATCCATCACCCATCCAGGCAGCACTCCACAAGTCACAAATCAAATTTACTCCTTAGTAAAAGGCACATGACAGCCCACTTGGAGTACCAAAAGGCACCTAGAGGTCTCTCAAACCATGAAAAACAATATTCTCTGGCCAGATGAATCCAAAATTGAACTTTTTGGCCTGAATAACAAGCTGGTATGGAAGAAACCAGGTGTCATCACCTGGCTAATGCCATCCATACAGTGAAGCATAGCAGGAGCAGCATCATGATGTGGGGATGTTTTTCAGTAGCGGGACTGAGGCAACTAGTCCTGATTAAGGGAAAGATAAATGCAGCTAAGTACACTGATGTCCTTGAAGAAAACCTGATCCAGAGTGCTCTGGACCTCAGACAGGGGCAAAGGTTTACCTTCTAACATAACAATGACTCAAAGCACACAGCCAAGAGAACAAAGGAGGAAAAGTCTGTGAATGTCCTTGAGTGGCCCAGCCAGAGCCCAGACCTGAATTGAATTGAACATCTGAAGAAGGATCTGAAAATAGCTGTGTACCAAATCTCCCCATCCAACCTGGCAAAGCTTGCAAGCATATGACAAGAGGAATGAGCAAAAATGTCCAGAAAGAAATGTGTCAAGCTTGTAGTTTCTTTCACAAGATGCCCTGAAGCTGTAATTGCACCCAAAGGTGCATCAACTAAGTATTAGGCTAAAGGTGTCTACATAAATTTAACCCATAAATAACCTATTTGTTTAAATAAAATAAAATTAATTTCACTTCATAATTATTGATTGTATGTAGATGTTTGAGGCAAAAAATGAACTCAATCTCTTATAGAATAAATCTGTAACATAATAAAACCTGGAAAAGCTTGAGTGTATATGGCGTCTTCTATTAGCCCTGGTGCTGTGTGAAGTATCTGCTTGTTTTGTTAGCAATGTTAGCCCTGCAGCCCCAGTTCTAAACTAAAAAAATCAAATGTTTGATCCTAAATATGTTTTGGGTGATCAACTATATCTGAGCTAAGTGGAAGACTGCATATATAAGTTCTAAGTGAAACATTCCTTACTGTATTATTGAATATGTAGATCTTTTCAGATAGAGATGGGTCCTCTTTTACTGTTCTGTTGGAATTCATGCTGCTTCCTTTTGTATTAAATTGAATTTTAAACCATACTGATTGCCACAGTTTATAAGAGAACATCTAAAATAAACATGATTGAAACAGTCATGGCATGAAGTAGTACAGGCAGAATAGAAGAACAGAAGTGCTGTGGTAATTGCTGCAATTCTCAGTCATTATTACTTTATGAAAAGCAGAAAAGACGGAAATGGACCATTAAGTACATTCATCTCTGCTCATACAGTACTGTACAAAATATTCAGCAGGCTAAAAATATAGATCTTTTATTTATAAGGTGTTTTTTTACTATAAGAAACTATGTGGCAGCAGCCTCTGAATAAATATTTTAATATAAAAATAATCTGGGTTATATAACTACATAATCAATAACTAATGACACTCACTGGACTAGTACAGTGATAAGACTCTGAAATATCCTCTGAAGTCCTTCCATCTCCTCCAGCAACAGTGCTTTGTAGGTCTAGTTATGGTATCCTGAAAGATAAAAGTGTGATTTTAATGACTCACTTCTGCTTAATGAAGTTCCTGAAATCTAGAACAATGTATAACATGTTTTGATTAGAGGTAAAACAATACATTGTGATTGCAATGCAAAAACGTGATGTGGATCATAGACATGGATGATATCACATGCATTCTGCTCATTATGCCATCTATTGCCGTTACACTGTTTCAACGGCAGAAGTAAAAAGTGATCTATTTACCCCACACTAGTACAGAATGAATCCTACTACCATAGAGCCACACTGTTTAACCTCCTAAGTAGCCTTACAGCTTCTTCCATTCTGCAATGGAAACTGCTTTTAATTTGCATTTTAAAGATTTCTTTTAAAGGAAAAGTGCACAATTTTACATTGTTTAATTCAGAAATTATTTTTTTAATTAAAATAATGTTACAAATGTCAAGACCCAGTATCATGAACTGAATTGTGCAAATACTGATAGTAATTGAACCTTTTAAGGAAATAAGAAGTTTCCTCAAAAAACCTTTTTCCCCACTTACCCCAGATGTCGATCAGCCAAGACATGTTTGGAGTCCAAATTTTACTTCTTTAGAACTGGACCTGTTAGGCTAATGTTCCTATCATCACTGTAAGAATACATGACCAATGCATATCTAGATCTTATTTTTTTTCCTCACAGCTTTGATCAAGTTAGGATAGGTTTAGGTGATGTATTTTTTATGACTCCAGATATGTCTTGGATGATTGATTAGATCTAGGAAAGTGGAAAATTGCACAATATGATTTTCAGTCAACCTAATTTTAGCAGTTAAATAGTATACTAGTCAGGCCCTACTGATCACAGCCTTCATTAGTAGTGTATGGTTCATGTTTGTTTATGGATGCCTACCGTTCTCAGTGGTAACTGCCTCCATTGTCTCCCAGTTCATGGCCTTCTGGACAGCTTTCTTCCATCTTGTGTAACGAAATTCACTCTCTGTTCAAGGAAACCAGTTATAACTGTCAGAATCCTGAAAGCAGGAAGCATCCTCACAGGCTGTCAAATATTACCAGTCACTGCAAACATCCAAATGATGCAGAGTTGAAAATTACCCAGTCAAATTTACAGTGGTCACTATGGATAATATGAAAAGCATTGTCATGGTCAGCTTTACAGCTTTAAATAACAATCATGCCAAACTATTCTACTGCAAATAAAGAAGCATTTAAAAACTACCATCTCTTTTCTGCCAGTACCAGTGCTTTTAAAAGGGGGCATATAATGAATATCATTTAATGTGTAAACACTGTTAAAGACTCAAAATGTACTATTCACTACCAAGTCTATACAAAACTAAACTAAACTGTAAAAAAAATAAAGAAACAAAACCAGCCCATTTCAAAATCTGTGTTTTTGTGATGTCACAGAAACCATTGCATTTACATGTACCCACCTTTTCAACCTATAATAAATTTAGGTCTGTCCCATTCACACTGCTTTTTGAATGAGACTGCCAATCACTTCTATATATCACTTTTCAAAGTAAAGTAACAAAACAGCTTATTTACTTATGAGATAAGGTAAACAAGAATTATGGCAGTTTTTAGTACATAAACCCACACAAGCATCATAAGTAGAGATCAGAGGTAATTAAAATACAAATATTGACTTTTTAATTGATCAGCTGATTAATAGTGACAGGACTATCAGATTACACATAAACAATCATTTACCCTCTTTCAGTTTATGTCAACTAGGTGACTAAGATCCACCAGTGGTCCATTTTCTCATTTATCATTAAGACTGGCAGCTTAAGACCTCAGAGAAAAAAAGTAATTGGCTTTTACATACTAAAAGAAATAAATCTTATTAATTAGTTTTTTGAGTGAGGTATTCTATGTAACGCAGTTCACTATAACCCTCTGGAAGGCAAAGAGAGTGAGACAGAGACAAGCCTGCAGCTAGGAAAGGAACAAATACGCCATCAAGTTGGTACATAATTAGCCACAGCTGTCAGATTCTGACTCCACAGAATTAAGTCGTGAAAGTCTGAGCCTCTGGCCATCCTTAAACTGTTTGGAAAATAACAGGGTGCACCATTAAACACTTCACATACTGTAGGGTGAAGGAGGCCATTTCTCCTATAGCAATTTGCTGCTGTCAGGAGAGCTTTGTTTAGTGTTTTTTTTGTCCTCTAGGAACCTTGTGATGATTAGACTGAAGACAATAGAAAATCCAAATATGGTCTTCTCTGAGTTTCCTTATGACAGCCAGATATGTTTAGTGTCCAAAATTGGCTTCTTTAATTTAGAACTGGAGTCGAGAAACTAACACTACTAACACTACTAACAAACACTATAGCCTAAATAGTCCGTGCTCTCTCTGGGCAGGTAGATGGCACTCTCTCCCCATCATTTTCACAATACAATGTCCACTGACTCAGGTGTCTACCGATCGGTCCATCAATTGGTCAATCACCAGAGCTGGGAATCCTGCGCTTTCCTCCAACCACGTTGGCTCCCCAGTGGCAGTGTATCAGCGGAAGTTTGAAAAGAGGCGGTGGCCACATCACATGCATTGCAGGAGGCTTGTGCTCGTCTTCACCCTCCTAGAGTCAGAGACATTGCATAGTGATGGGGAGAGCCCCGAGTGGATGGGATGGGTTAATTGGCTACTACTACATTGGGAGGGGAAAAATGCATAGGAACCTGATCCATGATCAGTGCTCTACCAGCCCTGCTGCTGTCTGAAGTGTCTGTAGCAGTAAAATTGTTATATAAGTATCATAAGTCATACTGTGTCCTTAACCACGTTGACAAGTCTGTGACCTTCATTAAGTCCTGGATGAGGTTTGAGTGAGTTTAGAGAAGTTTTGGTGATGTACTTGTGCAAAAATGATAGCCGTTTACACGACTATGAACAGGAGTTCTAGTGTTTGTTAGCACCTTAAGCCTGACTGCTCCAGTTCTAACAAAGTAAAAGTAAACAATTTTTAAATCTAGGCTCAAAACCCACTTGTTTAGTTTAGCTTTTGGCAACTAACCTCTCCTTCTAGTTTAAGGTTGTTGTTTCAGGAACTCATGGACATGGAGAATCCTTGTAAACTAGTAAGACGTGGTCTGCGCTATTCTGCACACAATCTGTCTTGTTTGAGGATAGTGATACGGATGGATGTTGCTGTCTGAGGATGCTCTAAGGGTCTGTGTTCCTTCTGGTTTCCCTCCTTCCACTCAGTCTGTTTCAGTCTGATCTGCTGCAGTCACATATGTTTGCTGCTGCACTCAACCAAATTAACTGCTTCTCTCTATTGTTTTCTGTGAAAATCGTGGCCACTGAAGACTGCTTGCTGAATCCCACTGCTTGGTGGACAACAACTGCTCATCATCTACTGCTGCCAACCTTGAACCAACAATGCTTCCAATGTGATGTACTGTACTGTTATCGCGGCACCCGATGGATGCCACTATCACTATTGTTATTATTATTCTTATTATACACTACAGCACAATGTCAGACTTAACCAATAACACTGTAAATTTGATCAGAGGAGGACCGATCCCCTTTGTGAGTCATGGTTCCTCCCAAGGTTTCTTCCTCAAGCTTTGAAAGAGTTTTTCCTTGCCAGCGTTGCCTTTGGTTTGGATTCAAATGATCTTTTTCTGACTCTACTTATGTAAAGCTGCTTTGTGACAATGTCAGTTGTAAAAATATATAAATTATATATATATATATATATATATATATATATATATATATATATATATATATATATATATATATATATATATATATATAAATAATTTATATATACTATATAAATACATTTATCATTGATTGATTGATTGATTCTTTGGTAAGTGGAAAAAATATGTACATTTTATTTTTGAGTGTCACTTTTCATATTTCTCTATACTGTTAAACCAATTTATCTGTCTTCTACATCACCACAAGAATAAAAACTTTTTCTGCAATAACATGGCATTGTCTTCAGCTCTGGTGCACATCCTCAAACTCATGTATGTTAACAAAAAAACATCTTTTTCAAAACATTGTTTTCTTTTGCTAATGCAGGAGCCACGTTTATATACTAATGGCATAAATGTTCTAGGCAATCTGTGAAGAAAATACTGTGCTGAACTCTCTAAGCTCTCACCTTCTGGATTAATCTGTGGTTGGTATTTCTCAGAGCTCACTAAGGTCATCCCGTCAGGGTTTATGGTCCACACACTGACCCCTTCAGCAGCTCCTGCGGCCATTGCTGCACCCAAAGCGGTGGTCTCGGACATAGAGGGTCTCACTGATAGGCACAAGGACATGATAAAGTAAAATCTTCTCCAGTGTTTTTTATTTAGCCACTATTAGGTTAATTTAAAGAATTGATGAACATGCCTATACAGTATATCTGGAAAAACTAACCTGTTAAAGGCTTTTATTAATAATTCTGATTAGAAGTGAAACATTCTTATCTTAATGCAGTAATACTTAAAGTTTCTGCTCCTTTCAGGCAGATTAGTATTCAGTGTAAACTCAGCATTTAAGAGGCAATTTTTGATTGAATCTATTTTATGAAAATTAATAACATGACCTCTCAGGCTGCTGGGGAGCTGGTGTGGAATTATGAATACATTAAATCTGATAAATCACTGCATTACTTTGACCTTTACGATGATCCTGACCTACAATAAAGATTCAGACGAATGCTCGCTTACCCACAGGAATGCAGAGAATATCAGCCTGCAGCTGCATCAGTAATTTGTTAGCCGTCATCCCTCCATCCACCTGTAACTGCGAGAGTGGAACACCACTGTCCTGATTCATCGCATCCAGAACCTGACGAAGACAACATGAAAACAAAAGTTACACCAAAACTAACACAGATGATGACAGTATTTTAATTATCCTTATGATCATATTCTGAAACATTTCTACAGTCCTAAAGGAAGCATTAGAGATAGATCTTTCTTTACTGGTGATCTAGAGTCAGTTTTAGTGACAACAAACATCAAAAATATGGAGTTAACTGATCCAAGTCAGTCTTCTACTGTGTCAGCCTGTAATGGTGAGGTTTTATTATTTTTGATTATTCTGAGTACGTCATACTGTGTCTGTGAGGCTTTAATTATGACCTGGATTGTATTAATTAATTTTAATATTAACACACAATGTTACAATCATATTCAAGCTAAATGTGATGAGTGTATTGCCTCTCTCGTCTGAAAGCACACAGCCTCGAGAGCAGCAAAAGCCAAGTGACTTCTGTTTGTGAACTGGGTCAGGCCACAGATAATCCTAAAAAAAGTGAAAAATATTATTTGCATCATAAACTATTCAACAATATTCAGTGGTGTTAATTGTCATACCTATAAAAAATGAAATTAAGTATATTTATAAAATATATAATTAATTTTTTTGTAACAAATTCAAGTTGGATGAACCTTCACAACAGGTGGACATGTGACAATACAGACAAAGCAAGGGGGTGTGGCTGAGGCAGAATACTATCAATAATATTGTAATGTGGCACTTCTAATGAATCTTGCACATGTAACTTACCCTCTAGCACTAGGTTCCCAGTAGGGGGCGTACAGCCCAGAAAACGCAGGAACAAAATAGCAGCCATACGACGTTCCAGCTGCAGCGGCCAGTTTTTCTACAAAAAAGTAACATTAACTTCCAAAAGTTGAAATATAAGTATGCTTTAATAATTTTGCTCAAATATAGAAGTTCCTCTTAAAAATTAATAGAAATGTTTCACCTATATCTGAAGATGACTGAATTATTCCCAGATTATCCTTCAGCCACCTCACTACTGCTCCTGCTATGGCAACAGAGCCCTGAAAAAGCACAGGCCAATCACAAATGGCGAAGGTATACATAATATAATACCCTGTGTCATACTGTTTACAAAGAAAGTTTAATGCACTACAACAGCTACAAAGTCACACCTACCTCAAGTGCATAGTAAGTTGGCTGCTCCTTGCCCAGTTTGTAAGCAACTGTTGTGAGAAGCCCGTGGTCTGACATCACAGGCTGTGTAGTAGATATTTAGTAAACAAACAACGGTTAATCAAACCAGAATATGTTTACGTTTTACATACTTCATCAAAGTAGGCACCTCTTGCTTAGATGACAGCTTTCTTGGCATTTTCTCAGTCAGCTTTATGAGGTAGTCACTATAAGAATGGCTTTAAGTTAACAGCTGTGTCTTGTCAAGAGTTCATGACTTGCATTTCTTGCCTCTTAATGTGTTTGAGACATCAGTTCTGTGTCTACTTTGAAGAATCTAAAATTTAAAACATATTTTGGTTTGTTTAACACTTTTAAGTTTACTACATGATTCCTTATGTGTTCCTTCATAGTCTGGATGACTTCAGTATTTATTTACTATATAGGGAGAAAAACCAATTTAAACACTGAATGAGAAGGTGTGTCCAACCTTTTGACTGGTATTGTACATCACCAAAACGTCTCTTAACCAGTCATCCAGATCTTAGTCTAGTACTTACAGACTAGTCAATGTGGTGACTTCCTGTGAGTTATACAAATTAATACATCACTGCTACAGCAGACACTTCAGACAGAAAGCAGGGCTGGAAGACTGGACCAGATTCCTCCATATTTATGATGTTTATCATTATTAAAACTGTAGATCAACACTTTCTACTCTTGAGCTGATTATGAGTTTGCTATTTTTAAAGCTTACAGTGAGTCATACTGTGTACAGAGACATCTAGCCTGTAAGTGCTTGATTAAGATCTAGAGGAGTTCTGAGTGTGTAGAGAGATGTTTTAATGATGTATTTTTACAGAAATTACTTGGTTATTTTGGATATCTAGTGTTTTTAGCAGCATTAGCCTCACAGCTCCAGTTCTACACTAAAGAAGCTAAACATGGAGTTAATGTGTCTTGCCTGCTGACGTAAGTGTAACATAAATGAGGACTGAGAATTTGCTTGTTACAAAAGCCACTTACCTTAACACCAGTGTTTTTGAGCATGAAACAACCAGTTCCATAACTAGAACAGGACAGAATGGTGTGGTGGTTAGCATTAAAGGTACAGATGCCATCCTCAGCATTGAGAACACAGCTCAGTTGTCTGTAATCTCATATTTTGTGTGTTAAATGTAGGAAAGCAACAAGGTAAATTTGATTGCTCAAATGTTTTCCTTTGATGTCTCAGAAGACGTCCTATTGTCTAAGCAAGTCTGAGTGCAATGTGAGACTTTATTGAGATTGAAAAGGAGACACGTGAGACTACTGAGGTCTTCTCAGGAGAAATATCTGAGCAGAAGATCAAGTCTTGCTTGTGTCTCCATTTGACCTCATTGTTGTCTACAGGAATTTGATATTTCGTATGTTTGAGCATGAATTTATCTCTGAACAACTGAACAAATAAATAATCAGCTAGTAATCTTCTCTTAAACTAGCTAAGCACAACAAATACATGTTTCCATGCTTCCAGTTTATATTCATTTTAATATAAATTTTTTTTATATACGGTAATTAGTTGGGAAATGCAGAAATTCACGCAGAAATGAAGGAAACATCACCATCACAAGATAACAAAATGGTCTTACGTGTTTTTGGCTTGACCATCGTTGAAGCACATCTGGCCCACAAGAGCAGCAGACTGATCTCCTAAACACTGTGGACATGAAAATACATACACCACCACATTTATAAAACACACCAGCCTAAGCATATACAGATCTTAATTAAAAGCTCAATTAGAATGACTAGAGTTACAAATAATTTAACTTAATTTAGTTTAATAATAATAATAATAATAATAATAATAATAATAATAATAATAATTTAATTTAGATCTTACTCCAGAGATGGGCACTCCAGCCAGTGAACCAGAGCTCTACAAAAGCAAACAATCCATGAACACACAATTTACTGTTGAATATCACAAAATATGACCCACACTGTGCACAAATCCCCATCACACACTCACTGGCCGCTTCATTAGCTACACATGCCTTGTATCTACACTCATTGTTCATTTTATAAGCTATACTGATTATACAAGTGTACCTTGTAGTTCTACAATTACAGACTGTAGTCCATCTGTTTCTCTGTATACTTTGTTAGCCTCTTTTAACAGCCAGTCAATGCTGGACAACTATCACAGCTGATGGCTGGCATTAGCGAATCAGGTAGCAGAAGCTCACCCCCAAGGTGAACAGCCATTAGAGAGGTGGTCCCATGATGGCACCTAACCAGCATCAAGTGCTAGCAATGACACAGCTGATGATTTGCACCTGATGGGGGTAGTCCATTACACCTACACTGTAAAAATTATATTTAGCAAGTGAAACCATCTAAAATGTAATCAGTATGTCAGTGTACTGCAGATGCTGGTGCAATTGATGTTTTTTTTATTTAAACACCCATAGCTGTGACAAAACAAAGGTGAAGATAACTGACAACACTCGTGATGGCAACAACACTGACTGAAGTAACACAACAACAAAGACTGTAGTGATAGCAAAACTTGTGATAGTGACTACAATGTGTGACTAGGACTGTGAGACAAGAGGGAAACTTAGAGCACAAACTAAACAAACGTGGGAATAAAAGACAGGTGGAGACAATGACAATAAGGATCACAATAAGACTATTTATCTTAAAAAGTAGACAGTTTTACTGATTTTTACTGTCCTGTTTTATACAGTAAAATGATATTGCTGTGTTGACAGAATTTAGTTGTAGATTCTACAGAATAATAGTAATTTAGAACAAGTTTAAAATGTCAAATTACAGGTGTAATAGTCTTATCATAAGCTTACGTCATTCTGAAAATAAGAAACATTAGATATTTAGACTAGATTTAAGATGGTTTCACTTGCTAAGCTATATTTTATAGTGTGATTTTCATCATCACTATATGATGATGATACTGTTCATTCCTTACTTTATTATTTATATTTCTGATGTCATGCACAATATACACAGTATAAATACAGCAGACATATCAGCACAGTCATAAAGTACCTCATTCCCATACACAGACCCACTTTTATGACCTGTGGTTTATATTTCTTTATCTCCTAATTACACAGTTATCAGCTCTGTTGATAATATTAGTGATATTTCAAACTTTCCATAGTAAAACCTTCCAATGTAAATAGAAATTACATTTAAGGTTGGGTGTTCTATATGTTCTTGTATTTTGTATTTTGATGTTCTTATCATAAAACAGTCATAATTTTTGTTTACATTATTTTCCAATCTCTAGTTATCTATTACAATTAAGCAAACTTTTGTTAGACTGATATATGTAAATCATCTCTATTCTGACTGGCTATCCTGTACTCAAAAAGTAGTCCAGGCTGAAACATTAGGCTTTTGTGATATAAGCCATTTATCAATTTATATTTAAACAGCTTTTAAATGACAGATTTTTTAAAGTTATTGCTATCTGCTTTTCTGCTTGTAGACAGATTCTGCAGATGTTCAGTTGTTCAGTGCTGACTGCACATCACTCTATAAAAGAACCTGTGAATCATTCACATTACAGGAAACTCTCAATGGCTTAAATGCACCAAAATAACTGCTACATCATCTTTTACAGTGTACCGCTCACAGTGTGGAGCACAATCAGTGGAATAGATTTATAAATTAGAACTTCAGAATGCATTTAGCAGATCATGACCTTCTGTCTGCTCAGTTTATAGATTTCTTCCTTTTTGAGCGGCCAATGAATGATTCTGCTTTAAAAATCTGACAGGTTGGAATAAACATGAAAACATATTAAAGCACTGATTTCTAGCTGCAGATATATATTCACCATAAAAGGTAAAATAGAAAAGAGTTAAAATCATAGGGTTTACATAAGGATGAGGATGAACTCAGCTTAGTTGTTTATGGTGAAAGGTTAAAAAAGCAATAAGTGCTAACATACCATATAGCCATATATCTCTGATGAGCTTCTAATTTCAGGGAGGATTTCAACAGGGATATCGAAGTATCTAAAAACAAAATGTTGAAAGAGTTCACCATAAGAACACAATGGCAGTCATAAACATGCATTAGTGTACTCTCACTCCATTAGAGTGAAGATACATCACATACTGAGTGCATGGTGTAAATGTGTGATGATTTTTGTATATTTTTAGGCCAAAACTATCCTGCGTGAGCTGGAAAATCAGAGGGCTTTAGACCCTATTTCCTGCACTGTTAATTTCCTTTAAAGTATTTTAATATAACTGGTTAATTGTAGCCGAGGGCATGTGAATATGTATGTAAATCGGCATGTGAATATAGTAATAAAAAGTACTGATGCACCTACATTTCTAACTCAAAATATTTGTAGAAAAATAAATAGTCAATAAATAGATAAAAAGATAATTAGAATGATGTGAGTAAATATATCACTTTTATCGATTTACTGAGAATTTAGATCTAGATTAATTACATGAATCAATTATTAATTAATATTAATAACAGTGATTAAAACTAGCAATCAAATGGTTGAAGTAGGAACAGTGAACCATGTGTGTATGTGTGTGTGTATGTGTGTGTCATCACTGGATAATAATGCTGTTAAACTGAATATTGTGTGCATTATTGCAATGTATTAGTTAACAGCAATAAGCTACATAAAAGTAAATGTGTGAACATTTTTTAGCTTTAAAAATACTGTATTGTGTTTTATTAAGTTAAACAATTTAAAACAATAACATAGTTGCATAAATATGGACATCCTTATACCAGAACTCTGCAGAAGCACCTTTTTATTTTATGACAGCATTCTGACTTTTTGGGTAGGAGTTTATCAGCATGGCACATTCTGACTTGGCAATCTTTGCCAACTGTTCCTTGTAAAAGCACTACAAGATTGTGGGAGCCCCTCCTGTGTACAGCCCTCTTTATGTCACCCCACAGATTTTCAATTGGATTCAGGTCGATGTATGATTTGAGTCGCTGTCAGGCTGAAAGGTGAAATTCCTCTTCATCTTTAGCTTTTTAGGAGAGGACTGAAAGTTTTTTTTTTGTCAAAATGAGTGATATTTGGAACTGTTAATAATTCCATCTCTCTTTATTACTGCTCCAGTTTCAGCTGCAGAAAAACAGCCCCAAAACATAATGCTGCCTCCACCATGCTTCACTGTGGGTGTTCTTATGTTGTTTCTGTGTAAAGCATTCCTCAAGTAGTGCATATACGGCACTCACAAAAAGTGAGGGATATTTGGTTTCGGGTCAAATTTATGGAAAATGTAAAATGTTAGAGTGATATTATATCATGAAATATGGGCATTTAAGTAGAAGCATGCAATAGTGATTTCCTCATCTCAAATAATTAATTGAAAAAAAAAGCCAACAACAGTGGTGTATAAACCCCAACAAAAAATGTCAATGTCTCAACAATGTGTCATGTGTCCTTGAGCATCAATTACAGCTTGACAATTGTTGTCCACAAGTCCACTTATTGTCTGCTGAGGCATGGCATCCCACTCTTCTTCAAGGACGGCCCTCAAGTCATTGAGGTTTTGGGGTACAGAGTTATGAGCCTCTACAAGGCAACTCGGCTGATCTCATCAGTTTTATATGGGATTCAGGTCTAGAGAAGGTGCAGGTCACTTTATTTGAGGTATCCAAGTCTCCAGCAGCTGTTCCCTAATGATGCGACCTTGATGAGCTGGAGCATTGTCGTTCATGAAGATTAAATTAGGCATGTGTTTTTCATGCAGAGGCACAATGACTGGACTAATGATGTTATTCAAGTAGTATGGGCTTGTCACTGTACCTTTCACAAAGTCTAGGGCAGTTCTGTATTGACAAGACACACCAGCCCACACTGTAACGCCACCACCACCAAAGGCCTGTCCGATAACAACAGTGACAACAGTGGCTGATGCATAGCTCTCTCCTTCATGTCTGAAAACATTGTTGGCGGCCATCATTTTTGCTCAGCGTGTACCGACTTTCATCAGTGAGGCCCACTGGTCCCTCGTCCCGCTTAAATTCTCTCTTGCCCGTGCAAAGCGATGCAGCCTGTGCCTGGTGGTGTGGTCAGATACCTTTGCAGGTCATCTAGCACACAGACTACACTGACGTAAACAGTTTTGAATGGTCTGACGTGACACATGGCTGACTCTTATCTCCCTTAAATGTGCCTGGAGTTCTATTCATCATCCGGTTCTGCACAGCACTGTTCACAATGAAGCAGTCATCAGTGAGGGATGTGGTTAATTGATGACCACTTCTATGTCTTTCTGTGACTCTTCCAGTCTCTCTGTATCTCTGTTACAACCTGCTGATGACACTCTGTGACACTCTAAGCTCAGTGGCCACTTCTGTCTGTTGATCAATTGTTAGGTGTCATCTTTGTCATGTTGTCAAAATGTGAACAGCCTGATTAGAAGGACTGTTTAAATACCAGTTCTAATTGAACCAGGACATTTATTGGTCGATTCATGGATCAAACAGCTGAATGTGAATTTTGTTGTTAAACTTCTTGTTAGAGAGCAGCAAGTTGTGCAAAAAGTACTGAAACACTGAACAGTTGGACATGTGCATTCAATATTATATATAAATATGTTAAAGTATAAAATATGTATGTGTAAACTCACTGGCAGAGCTCTGGGTCCCACTGCATGGTGTGTATGTTGAACAGCATGGTGCGGCTGGCATTGGTGACATCTGTACAGTGAACTCCACCATTTTTCCCTCCTGTCAGACACTGGGAACCAAAAGAAACAAACATACTGAATCTAAAAGACATTAATACATCCTACAGCAGGGGTCACCAACGCTGTGCCCGCGGGCGACCATGCACCCCCAGGACCCCTTTATGGCGCCCGCAAAGAATGCGCCAAAAATAGCAGAGCTCATATTGCAACTCAAAATAAATATATACATATATTTTTAATTAATGCTTGTGCTTTTGCCCCAAAAATCATGGCAGAAAAGCAAAAAAGGACATACTCTTTTAACGATGGTTGGGAAGAAGAGTTCTTTTTTACGAGAAATGTCTGTGCCTTATTTGCGGGACGACTGTTGTAGTACCAAAGCAGCACAATGTGGAGAGGCACTTCAAAACCTGCCACGGAAACTTCAAAGTCAACTACCCACCTGGCAGGGCATTGCGGACAGAAAAAGCCTGTGGGTTAAAGGCAGCTTTAGACAAACAGCGGACTTTTTTTCACGAAGCCGGTGAAAAAAATCACAGAACGCAACTGAAGCCTCGTTTAGAGCTGCGCATTTTTTGATAAAGAACAATAACTTTTTCGGATGGGGAAGTTTTTAAAGAAGCTATGATGCTTGTCGCTAACACATTATTCAAAGATGAGAAACATGGGCCCCAACCCCAAGTCATCTCTGCACTCTCCCATGTCCAGCTTGGAGCAAGTACGATGGCAAGAGGAGTGTCATCTTTGTCTGAGAACTTAACAGAGCAGCTGAACCAGAATCTCGCTGCGCACAGGTGGTTTAGTATCCAATGTCCAACGCTGCAAAATGACATCCACCTTAAAGCTCATCAGTCTGCACCAAACTTTTGGTGCCTTGTGGACAAGGAGAAGTATAGTGGTTTATGCACAGCAGCTATGAAAATTGCCTGCTTTTTTGGTTCAATGTATCTTTGTGAATCAGCCTTTTCAACATGAACTTTATCAAGAAAAAACACAGAACACGCCTGACTGATGCACATTTACAATTATTCACCAGATTATAATGCACTGGTGAGCAGCATGCGGTGCCCAGCCTCCCACCTTCATAGTAAATGATCTGACAAATCACAGAGACATTTTTCATTGTTTAAACAGCAGCAATATTCATATTCAAAAATATTGCACAAAATGTTAAATGTTCAGAAAGATTTATTAACTTAAGGCAAATAAGTGTTGTTTCCTTGATGATTTGCATTACAAATACAGCAAGTGTCCCACTGACTTTCAAATGTTTAGTAAATAGACATAAATAAGTATTTCATGTTTAAACATGTTTTTCTGATTATCATTGCTGTGTAAATTACTGATAATTGTGGAAATTAATTCTTATTAATATGTGAGCAATCAATTCACATAGTGTCATAATAACTACTGCTTTTTTAATATCATTATTATAATGTTAGTTATCCACGCAGTTTTGTTATTTAGGAAGTTTGTAGCAAACAGGTCATGTGTGCCCTCAGCCTCAAAAAGGTTGGTGATCCCTGTCCTACAGTCTACTCACTTCAGTCATGGTAACTTGATTAGTAATGTATTTATGATGTGAATCATATGTGATGACACATTGTTATAATCATAAACTGCATGTTTTAAGAACTCTATAAATATTCATTAGTGAATAAATGTATATTATATATATTATATACTGTATAAATGTATGGGTAAATCTTTTACATGTTAATTTAACCCTCAAAATTGGACTATAAAGTGATTCTCATTCATATCAAATAAAAAGCTATAAATAATAATAGACGTGTAATTACACAAAGATCAAAGCAAAATATGTTTAATATGGTTTAAAGATAAATGTCAATAAAAGCATTTAATGCATTTTAAAAAATTGAGAACTTAGTCAATGACCTGTCAGAGATTTTTTGGTCATTTGTTCAATGTTGCTTAAAAATAGTTTCAATGGAAAAATCACGTCATTAATGTGAAATGCTCTTTTCTAGAGAACCTTATCAATTCCAAGTTGTTCACAGTGGTGTCACCAGACGTCTAAAAAGTTTAGAGTCTTTCAGATAATGTATTTGAGATAAGCTACATGCAGGGTGTTCTAAGGCTGGCATGTCCAAAGTCCGGCCTGCAGGCCATTTGTTACCATTTTTGGAAGGCCCATGAGGTATTCTAGAAATAATATGAAAGTTGGCCCACTATTAAGCAGGTTGTAAAAAAAAAGCATGATTCCTAGTTTGAACACTGGGTGTCGCCATCACGTGAAACCAATCTAAAACACTAAACATCTCATTTTCCCTCCTAACGCTACACCTACTTTACTGTTCCTGGGCTTTTGGGTAGACATGGTGGCTCCAAAGAAATTAAAAATAGACAGAATGCAGAAGATTTCCAGCACATTGGGAAAATGAATATTTTTTCACTGAGTACAGAGGAAAGGGTATATATTTTATTTGAACATTTGTTGTATTGCAAAAAAAAAAATACTACCAGGGCTATGAAGCAGCTCAACTAATAGCACAGAACGTAACTTCAGGGTTGCCAGGTTTGCAGATTTTGGGCAAAAAAAAATTTGGGGGGTGTTTTTTAAATGCAGTTGTGAGTAACTTTTCAGAGCGGGTGGAGTGTTGGTTTTTGGACTACTTTACAAATGTACAACATTAATTATACTTTCTCTGTACTGGTCAGGGCAAAAACCTGACAATACAATATATCACAATACTGGTGTTAAGATTCAATATGTTGAGATGCATTATGATACTGTAAGCAAGGTCATATACACTGCTCAAAAAAATAAAGGGAACACTTAAACAGCATAATGTAACTTCAAGCCAACCACACTTCTGTGAAAACAAACCTGTCCAGTTAGGAAGCAACACTGATTGTGAATCAATTTCATCTGCTGTTGTGCAAATGGAACAGACAACAGGTAGAAAGGAGAGGCAATTAGCAAGACAACCCCTATAAACGAGTGGTTCTGCAGGTGGTGACCACAGACCTTTTCTCTGTTCTCATCTTTTCGGACTGATGTTTTGGTCACTTTTGTATTTTGTCAGTTCTCTCATTATAGAGGTAGCAAGAGGCAATTTCTACAACCCACAGAAGTTGCTCAGGTAGTGCAGCTCATCCAGGATGGCACATCAATGTGAGCTGTGGCAAGACGGTTTGCTGTGTCTGTGAGCACAGTGTCCAGATTATGGAGCAGATACCAGGAGACAGGCCAGTACACCAGGAGACATGGGGGGGGGCGTAGGAGGGCAACAACCCAGCAGCAGGACTGCTACCTCCTCCTTTGTGGAAAGAGGAACAGGAGGAGCAGAGCCAGAGCCCTGCAAAATGACCTCCAGCAGGCCACTAATATCCATGTTTCTGCTCAAACTGTCAGAAACAGACTTC
>BRDA01039927.1:0-11368 GCA_036984385.1 Crenuchus spilurus
GGCCGGTATTTTTGTTGGTGGAAACGCGCCGAACGGTTCAAAATTAGGTTCTTGAACCAGAACCGTGCCAGTTCCGTGTTGGTGGAAAAGCGCTAAACGAGGAACAATGAGAAACAAAGCCAGAGAAACAAGAATGAGTGATGAACGTGTGGGGGAGTAATGAACACAAGGGTGGATGCTTTGCTTTTGTGAAATTAGTTTCAAGTCACATGGGCACACTGACGAAAACCAGGCGAATGAACAATAACTGGTACAAAATTTCCCCGAAAAAAGATGATAACCGAACTTTACGATAACCATGGCAAACAAGAACCGAGGTTCCACTATACTACTTATCTACTTTGTAAACAGTTCAAGTGTCATTTTATTAAGTGCCAGATCATTTAAAAGATCACATGAATGATAATATTGTAGCATGTTCTCAAGGTCCATTGCCCACCCTGACCTATCATCTAACCAGTTAATGCACAAGCTTGCCAAGAAAACTTAAATGGATTAAGTCATCTCCCACCCATTCCTCCTCCTGGCCAACACAGTCAGAGGAAAGCGCAGAATCCTGCGTACCTGTACTATCTACTTCCACAACCATGGCTTTGTAATGTGTGCAGTAACTTGTTTTCTTTGTCTTGTTGAAAAATGCTTTGATGTCCTGGGAAAATATGTATATATTGCATATTAAATTACATTTTAAATTTAAAATGTTAAATTCTGTTAAACGATTTTCTAATTTGAGATTCTGAAGTTTTTTTGTTGTTGTTGAATATTATGTAATTCAAGTCATTAGATAAACCATGGAACACAGTGAAGATGGTTATCAGTAAGTGGATAAAATATGGCACAAATATTTTTCAAAGAACTCGATGTCCCTCCAAAATTGATGAAAAGACGAGATGAAAACTGGTCTGGTAGGCTGCCAATAAGCCTACAGCAACATTAAAGGAGCTGCAGGAATTTGTGGCAAGTGCTGGTTGTGTACTACATGTATCCACCTTTTTTCCTCATATGTCTGGGCTGTGGGGTAGGGTGGCAAGACGGAAGACTTTTTCTTACAATGAAATACTTTTATTAAGTACTTTTTACTTAAATTTAGCAAAAACTTTGCATAAAAATTGTGAGAAAATGTGTTATGGTCCGATGAGACCAAGGCTGAGCTTTTTGGTAAAAACAACACTGTGCATCACCAATAGACCACCATACCCACAGTGAAGCATGGTGGAGGAGGTAGTTTTTAACCTTTCGGAATGGCCCAGCCAGAGCCCAGACCTGAATCCAACTGAAAGGTTGACCCGAAGAGCGCTGTACACAGGAGATGCGCTCACAACCTGACAGATTTTGAGTTCTTTTGTAAGGAAATGTGGGCACAGATTGCCATGTCAAGATGTGCCATGCTGATAGACTCCTACGCAAAATAACTGAATGTTGTCATGAAATTAAACCTCGTTATTATAATTCTGAAATTTTTCATCTTGGTCTCATTTTTGCATAACAATAACCTGCCATTTTAACAGGGATATTCTGTAATACAAATTGTGTCCCATTAGAAACAGTCCTATGCTTGTTTTAAATGTACAAAGGCGGAAGCATAAAGCACATGCATCCTATTTGTGCTTGAAACCTTAATACAGCTGGTGCAGTAAGGGGCAGTTTGTTGATGTTTTGTACACTGAAGGTCATGTGTGAGTTCCAGGATAGCTCACGCCAGCACAAGACTGACATGGGAGAGGGGACACGGGGCTTAATTTAGTCATCTTCGTACAGAGTAAACGACCTCCTGCACAGTCATGAGACCTGAATACGCCTGTTTGTGTTTGTCATTATTTTCAGTTCTTGCCAATCCATGCAAATGTATTGTGCACAGTCCTGTGCGTGCAAAGCCGGTGAGCCACCTGTTCCTCCACCTGCTCGATGGTGTTCAAACTCATTCACCAGGTCAAAGGTCAGCTAATGTTATCAAGGCGTGCTACGGCTGCAGCGGGGCGTGCATATTTGACAGCGTATTTTTCCTCTTTAGCTTAAACGGCGTGCCATCGCCAGGCCCGTATGATCTCATCTGTCAAACCAACATTGCGTGCATTTCACTATGACATGCTGACATCTTTCACTCTGTTAAATAGCTCAAATTCTCAGAAACGGTTCAGCTGAGCAGTGAACTTTTAGGCTATGGTCTAAAATGACAGATGTGTCAGAAAGACACTCAAAAGCATCAGCTCATTACTCAGTGATGCTAATTTTTGTATTCAAGCACTATTAATTGATTTCTATCTAGTAACAAATATACAAGGAAGGAGTCTTAAAGTTATTTGATTATTTCAATGTGGATGAAAGTCAATATCCTGTTCTTGGTCCACATCATAAGCTTCCACACTAATGAAAGTTCCACGCTGTCTTAGAACCAGGAAACTTTAGGAATCTTACTTTTTAAAAGTTAAAAGAGCTTTTAGTTTCAGTTTGGTGGTCATGTCAAACTCAAGTTACAATCAGTGTACTAAAAGTGAAGTATTGAGGAGATCATCCCTAAACTGTAACTCTGCCCTATTTAAAAGCACAGATGTCAGTTTCCAGGGTTGCATCCCTCAGAGATGTCTGATTGATGTACAGTGTTGTGATAGTGATCAGTACAAAAATGGCTGCTGTTCAAATACAGCTTCTTCTTTGGCATCTGCTCATGTGGTCTGGCCCTGAGGCACCTGATATGTTGCTCAGATAATTCTGATAGGCTCACACAGCAGTAGCTATAGTAGCATGCAAAAGTTTAGGCACCTATGGTCAAAAGTTCTGTGAGTAGGTAAGCAAGTAACAAATGACCTGCCTTCCCCAAAAAATATTTCCTTAACGTTTTAACCAAGATGACTTTTTTGGCCCTATCTTTTACCCTTTCTTTCTTTTCAGAAGTCTCGTAGTTCTGTGAGATCATTGGGCTTGTCTTGCATGGGCTGCTTTTTTGAGATCTATCCACAGATTTTCTATGACATTTCGGTCTGGGATCTGTGAGGGCTAATGCAAAACCTTCAGCTTGTGCCTCTTGATTGTGGAGTTTGAGGTGCATTTAGGGTAATTATCCTGTTGCAGAAAACATCGTCTTGTCATCTTCAGTCTTTTTTCGAGTGTGATATTTGGTTTTAGAATTAGCTGGTACTTAATTGAATTAATTTGTTGCTTTGCTCTCTTATAGCCTTCTCCTGCTTTGTGGGCATCAATCATTTTCAGAGTGCAGCAGCATAAAGGAGCCCATAGCTGCTGATTATTGAGACAGTGTCAGACTATTCATAATGCTTTGACATTTGCATCACCTAGTTTTTCCTAAATATGGTATTCAAGAAGCCATAGTCCTAACAAACTAGCTATGGTATGAGATCTTAATAAAAAAATTATTTGAGAGCTCAAACCTCTTGGGGTGCCCAAGCTTATGCATTTTGCTCTTCGTCTTTTCACTCTAAAATTGCATAAAATAAAAGTGATACAGTAATATTGCTTTACACGTTGAAAAGGATATTTCATCTCTAGTGTTGTGGCATTTGTCGATTTGTAGATGGATTGTGTTATAACAGTTGTTTTGCTTTATGTTTGTGCATCATCAGTATTTTGAAGCAAATAGCTGCCTCTGTTTACTTTATGCTTCTGTTTATGATTATCTTAATTTTGTGCAAGAAGAGCTTCCAGCATTCTGCCTTCTTTGGCTCCTCTCTTCAAAGTTCTGTCTGTATAACAAGAAATGTTTTCTTTTATGGTACAATGAAAGAACATATAGAAGGTATATAACTCTCTAAACTTCCTGTAGTGTATTATAATCTGTCAGAACAGTCATGCAGATCATATGGACATTATAGATCACTTTTAAAATGAAGATAGAAGTCATTTCACCCCATACACTTCCTGTAGTGTAGGACCTCAGTTTTCATCATTTATCAGTTCTAAAGTGCTGATGATAACAGAAATGAATGATAACTGAAGCAATATTTTCCATAACAAATAATGTAAATCCAATTCATCTGTTCCAGACACTCCAAAATATAAACAAAAATACATTTTATATAGAATTACTATAGTTTTACATACAGAACACAATGAGAAATAAATACAATAGACTAATGAATGTATACTGATCAACAGTAAATAAAAAATGATTGAAATGTCACTTTTTTTGCAATGAATATAAAAATGACATGACAAATGTTTTGTATGTTTTTAGATGCATGAGTATAGCACTTTTTAAATGAATCAGGCACATCCCCTCCTACCCTTCCTTTACCAAATTACAGTCTGTCAGAATCACATGTACATTATATGAATTACACCAGTCAGTGATTTTTTTAAACTTTCATGTATTCTTGCACTTCTGTGAAAGATATTCTCAATGTCTCTTTTGGGGTATATCTGGTATCTTTTGATCACTCAATTGGATGTACTGTCCTTTTACATGCATGTAATAAAGCTGCTCTTTGCATGACTGCTGATAATATAAAGTAGGATAAAGGCTGTTGGAGAAAATTGAACCTTAGCAGTGTTCAAAAGGTTCTAAAGGAGTTATTACTGGTCAAGGTGTGAACTACGTGTCATGTTTTTGATGATTCATTATTACAAACCACTTGATTCTGTAATGCTTTGGCACAGAAGAGGAAGGATGCACACAGGTTTAACGAAAATGAATTTAATAATAAATGAGAAACAGATAAAAGAACACAATATAACAGAAACAAAGAACATAAACAAACATCTAAGAAAAACAAAAGGACAGTAACACACAGCTAAAGCAGGAAACCAAACAAGATAAACGAAACTAAAGGAAACTCAGAAAGAAAGCAATAAGCTAAACAGGGAGAAAAGAGGGCCGACTAGGCCTCAAGCTACACAAACTAAACAATATAAACAGAGGGCTGACTAGGCCTAAAGCTACACAAAAAAAACAATATAAAGAGTTTATGCAGAGCGGATGACAGAGGGCTACATTAAAGAATGCATGGCACAACAATATAAAGCAAGTACTGTTCCACAGGCTTGGCTTAAGTAGTCTTGATAATCAGCGTCTCAATGGAAGACAGCTGGAGAGGGAAGTCCCGTGAGCTCAGACCCGTGCTCCCGTGCTCTACCATATATTAGTTTTGCAACTTTTCAATTAAAAAGTGTTTTTCATTAATGAACAAGGTAAGGTACTGAGCATCTAAATTGCCTGGCTCTAATAAATTAAGTCCATATCTTAGAAAACCATATTTTCCTTCCCTTGTTAAATGAATAAATCTGATATATTATATAAACATTGTTAAAGCTTCAAAACGTTCCATTCACTCCCTCAGTCTGTCTGTGGAAACAGAATTTCCTGTTATTGTGATGTCACAAAAAGCCAATGCATTTACTTAATACCTGTCTATACAGCCAGCTGAAGTGCTTCAGCCTGGACTACATTTTCAATGAAGCCTAAACAGTCAGAAGAGAGATCATTTGTATACATCCATTTTAAAATGACTGCAACAAAAACAGCCTGTGTAATTGTAGAGAGGTTAGAAAATTACCTTGTAAACATAAATTATGACTGTTTTTGGCACATAAACCTACACATACATCATTTCGGATTTCAGGGGCAAAAATAAAATACAAGGTAAATGTAGGATATGGGCTCTTTAAATAGTGTGGTAATTCTGTTCAATAAAAAAATTAATTAGCAAGATGGTTTCAAAGGGAGCAGGAGCTTTTATTTACATTTTTAATCCTGAATATTAACGGGGGGAAAATAAACTGTTTAAATTTATTTAAACATATGTTAACAATAATAGTGCATCTTTTAATGGTAATTAAGAGCAAATCCTAATACACCTCAGGTGCTGTTATCCTGCTTATACCCTAGTTAACACATTTAGACATTTTAGACACATTTTTGTATTTTCCAAGAAAGCTTAAGGGGTGCCCTAAAAAACAAAATCATAAATTTTTTGGCAAACTTATTGACTGTTATAATAATTATACAAATGTCAGGTTGTCATTTAATGGATGTTTACTATTTTAAGAGGCTTCTCTCTCCTGATTCACTAAGTGTCAGTCATCAGCTGTTATTGTCTGCAGCTGGGGCTTGACTTCCTTACACACTGTCTTTAATGAGGAGTTATTGGTTTTGCCTGTGAAGGCCTGACTCTACTGGTAGCCAGGTTTTTTCCTTCTCTTTAAATCTTTAAAGATTTTGAACAATTTTCTGTTTCCTAGTACATTTGCGTGTTGGCTGTGAGGGTCAAACCCAGTAGGTTTCCCTGTAAGTCCAGGTAGCCACAGTGGCTTAGTCTGCCTCCTTTCTGGCTTCCCTGAGCTCACTTTCCAAGGTTCACATTTGGGGATGCTTCACCCAATAGAGGGTGGGATCTAGGCTTGGGTGGTATAAAGGAATTTTGTTATACCGCGGTATTTAAATATGGTGACAGTATCTAAAAATTATGACGGTATTAGTCATGTAAGGTAATGCAGCAAATTTAAAAAAGAAGTCTATTAAAACTGGGACTTAAACGTGCTTCACACATCAGCAAAAAACTGTGCCAGTTTCACAGAAACACACACATACACACACATTTGATACTTTTATTTCAAAACTAAACAAGTAATTGTTTATTTCAGTCTCTGGTAAAGTTATTGTTAGTGCGTCAGGGTAGCGAGGCTGCTTCCCTTTTCCCCACATGGTTTTGTCCCTTCGAGCTGTGGATTGGCTGTTCCCCTTTTTATGTGGCAGCCAATGGCTGTGTGCGCTGTGGACTAATCTGGGATGGGGCGTGGCTTTGGTTTGGCTGTGCAGCAGGGAGAGTGAGAGGTGGACAGAGTTGCCAGGTTCGTGGTTTTCATGCCAATTTGAGCTTGTTTGAAAATCCAGTCCAGGGTGTGTTTTTTTGGGCTACTTACCGCAGCCGCCAAAAAAACAACAAAAAAGTGTGTGTTGCCTAGGATATTACTTCAACACGGGAGGCAAACGCGTATAAGTCAACACCAAGGAAGTTTGAACACAACAATAACAATGAAGAGAACATACAATATAAGGTAAGATAGCCTGAAAATGAGACAGAGAGAGAGAGAGAAGGTGAAGAGAAAACAGTCACTAGCTAATATACCAGGTAAATGTGGAAATACAGGAGGCGGTATTGCAAGGGCTGGGAAAAAGAAAAAGGTTTGATGGACTGATAATAAATCCCTTATAAACAAAATACTAAGTCATACACTCATAGTTGTTTTGCCATTTGCTTCAAACGTGTGACAGACATTATAGGCTAGTTTAAGCTTCTGAAGGGCGAGTTTTAGACTGACTTTGGGCTGGATATTTTTGTTGGACCTGGCAACCCTTATCTGCCGCCGGTAATACCGCATACCGCGGTATACCGCAGTATTTTCTCAAGTTTATACCAAGGTATGAAAAACACTAATACCGCCCAACCCTAGTGGGATCTCCCTGTTGCACTGAAGCTGTGTGTGTGTGTGTGTGTGTGTGTGTGTTTGTGTTCAAGACATGTTTGTGTTTCCTGAGGTCCACCTTGGTGGTGATGTACCTAGTACAGGGTGAGAGCTCTTCCCTCTGCACACTTGAAGTTCGTTAAGTTTCTTTGTATGTGTAGGTTTTCCTGGGGACTGGATGTTCTTAGTCGTGTGAACCTCCCAGCTTTGGTCAATAGTGTTTAGGGCTGTACCACCCTTAGTGGCGTAGCGGGTGGTATAGAACCACATCACCCTTTTCATTCCCAGTTTGATTCCCAGTTGCAACAAGTTTTTGGTTTTGTGTTCACGTTCCTGCTGCTGTCATATCTGCATTTGAGCCCAACCTGGTGGCTTATGCCACTGGGAATTATCATAGTGACCACAGTCCAGGAAGAGTTCCTCCCTTTTAGCTGTATTGCTGACCTCCATGTTATAAATATGGATGTTACAATTATCATTCAAAGTCTCAGCACCTACTTACATTAAAAAAACAACTAATATACACCAATCAGCCAATCAAAAAATAGTATTTTTTAAATTAAATAAATTTTTAATTACTGGCTTTATTGTGATAAAAAAATTAATATGTTAGAAACAAATCTGCATATTCCACTTATAGGTTGCTATCATTCATGAATAATTAATAGCCATTACTTAGCCATGTATTCATGTTTAACACCACCTTAATGACAATTAATAGATGTACCTTATTGGTTACAGTTAATTTCTGTCATTTATATTGGTTCATTCTTCATGAAATGTCTAAACAATATAAAGCAGATGCTGTTTAATGGGTAAAAATTTAAACTGGTGGCTTCAAAAGGACATGAAGACAATCATTATTACAGTGTAGTCTTAGTGGTCAAGGTCAAAGGGAGGCTCTTAGGTCATCTGTGAATGCTTAATTGCAGACTCACTCCTTCTGAGATAAGTGCTATTACACACGGCTCTACTAGGTCAAATGGTAGGGTGTTTTTTTGCTGCTCTTGACAAAGTAGTAATACAAATCCCACAAAGACGCAGGTCTAGTTACACATAGGATTCTGTCAAAGATATGTCAACAAGTTTTCTGTCACATGTCATGATACAACTTATTACTGTAGCATATTATTAATTTATGATATCATTAATGATGTATTATGGTTTGCAACATAAAATATTATTATTATTATTATTATTATTATTATTATTATTATTATTATTATTATTATTATTATTATTATGCAAACATCAGAAGATTTTTATAGACAGCAGAAATCAGTACACTTTAATAAATGAGAAGCCTGTATTCTGTTTTTTTTTAATTATGACCAAGACTGTGCTTGTTGTGGCTCCTCTGATGACTTTTGATTACTCAGTCAAAGTGGATCACTGCATTGCTTTCATTCTACATGAAGAAGTTACTCTGTAGAAATTAATCCCAGACTTTGACTTGTGACAGAGGTTATCGTGAACATCATTCAGGGTTGTGGGCACTTCAATGTCAGTCTTGGGGGGAGGCTCAATTTGGACCTTGCACTGCAAAAGTCAAGGTGCCTTAAATATCCATTGCAGTACTCAAAGAGCATGAAAATATGTTTTAAGTGCCTGAAGAAACCTTCAATATAAAGAGATAACTGGAGGCCGATAGCAGTCTACAGGCTCCTGCAGAAATACTTCACTGGGTTGCATCAAGCACCTCTTTTGTGTTCCTCAGTGAAAATATAAGAAGTTCTTTAGAGAGCCACCCTTTACGAAAGGGTTCCTAAAGGCTTCTTTAATTGTGGCAAGCTAAAGAACCTCAAAGTGAAGCACAAATCAGTTAAGTACAATTTTTTATATATATTTTTTTAAAGCATACAAACCCTTTTGAGGACATTTTCAAGATTTCAACACAAGTTTATGTGCCAACAATGAATCAAGCAAGTACAAAACAAAACAGTTCACCCACCGTTACTGATGTTTTCTGTCTCAGTCCTTATAAAGACCCAGACTTCACTGGAACCAAGGCCAGACTTATAGACAAGTCTGGCCATTTGACAGCCATTTTTGCAACACTCCTGAGTATATATTCCAGCCACACACTCTTTAAACAGAAGGTTCTTTAGTAAAGAAAATAATTCTCTATAGAACCATGGACACTTAAAGAACCCAAAGGACTCATTCCATGGTGACATGATTTTTCAGACTGATGAAGAATGTGCTATAGAAGGTTTTATATAGAAACCTTTTGAAAATGGTTCTATATAGCACCAAAAAGGGTTCCTCTATTATTTTCAAGATTGACATCACACAGCAGAACCCTGTGGGGAGCGATATAGAACCATTTTCAAAAAGGTTCTGTATAGAACCATGTACAACACCTTCCTCATCAATCAGAAGAACCCTTTCACCATGGAAAGAACCCACGGTCCATGGTTCTATATACAGCCATTGTCGTTACTTGTTATTGTATATTGAAAAACCATCTCTTTTAAGAGTGTACAAGACCAGACTCTTACGTTTTTGAGTGTGGACAGTCTTATACACAAAACTAATAGCCATAGAAACTCTTCAAGAATATGTATGAAATCTGTGTTAAAATCTGACAAAGCTTACACAAGCAGTTTGTAGTGTTTGAGTTACATAACAGCAGAAAAACAAGTTTATTCACTTCATTTTGATTCCTCTGCATACACATAGCTATACAACAACATGGAGAGAGCAGGGCTTTTCTGGGAACACAACTGTACCAGCAAAATGCACTTTTTGTTGAATGTTCAGGAATATCAGTGAATCAGATGCCATGTTGAGCTTTATGAGCTTTCCACCTCATTTTTCAAAAATCTCCTCCTATAGTATTGTTTTTTCATGTTTTATACATTTGTAGCCAATCAAACCGCCAACTCTCCCTGTCACTTGCAATGTCTCTTACTCTAGGAGGGTGCAGACTAACACAAACCTCCTCTTATGCATGTGAAGTCAAGCTCCACCTCTTTTCAAACTGCGGCCGATGCATCGCTGCTGGGTTGCCAGCACGCTCAGAGAAAAGCGCAGGATCTCCAGTTCTGATGGACCACCTGGCAGACGTCTGAGCCAAAATTACTTAGTAGTGCCAGGGAGCGAGTGGCATCTTATCTGCCCAGAGTAGTGCTGGGCGATAAAACGATAACGATATGTATCGCAATAGACACGTAATCAATATCAATAGAAAATGCGCTCGATAGAACGTTCAATATATATTTTTTTTCATTGGAATAAACCAGAGCAAAGATTCCGCTTTAAATGCACCCGCTTGTGAAGCAAGATTGGTTGGTCGGTCCTCTGGTGCCTAGCAACGTATGGAGTGACACGCTAATAGCCAATCACGGAGCACTATCAAGCTTGGTTGTGCCACCTCGTTATCTCATGCACGCCCTCTTGTTTGTGTAACTTGAATCGGCATGGTGTGAAACGCATGGTGAGTGGAATATAAGTGCGACGAGCAGCGCGACAGTGAGTGAAGAAATTGTGAATAAAAAAGGAAAGGTCAGCTCACCAGTATGGCAGTTTTTTCGGATTTTTTCAGTCGGACCGTACTCGGACCAACGTTGTCTGCAAATTGTGCAGGACTTTTGTCCCCACCAAGACCAGCAATAGGACTAAATTGTTTTACCACCTTAGCCGGCTCTAATTAAAGACAAAATGGTGTGCATCACTACAGACAGTGTGGCCAATATAGTGAAGGCGACATCACTAAATGACTGGACACGGCTGCAGTGTTTTCGTTTGGACTCTGCTGTTAGTGAGTAGCATTGTCATTTTGATGATAATTATCCATGTTGGTTCCTATTTATTATCCAATGTTATATTTGAGATGCTATTGTACTAATAATAACAACAACAAAAACTATTACTACTACTAATAATAATAATGCTGATTATCATTGTAATAATAATAATAATAAATAATAATAATTTTTATTATGATTGT
>BRDA01039935.1:0-11974 GCA_036984385.1 Crenuchus spilurus
GTGTTGTTCCAATACACACAAAGGAAGTAAAACATGTGTATAACAAAACATGTGTAATTGTAATAATTTTCTGGGAGAAATACTTCATTTTCTGGAAAAAAATTCAGGGGTGCCAACACTTTCGGCCATGACTGTATGTGGGTCAACACTCCCTCACATTTACATATTCCTTCACAGTACCCAATAATGACCCTGATACCCAATAATTCTTCAATGTTATTGAACATTGTTACGTACATGGAATTTGGAAGCTGGAGCATCTAAATGTCTTAAATGTTTGGACTGCTTACAGATCAGGTTTACATATTTTTCCCAATGTTTGGAGTTGGAGCTCTGAATGAAACGCCAGAAATCAGTAGTCACCTAAAGCCTGGTTCACACTTCAGGATTAAAAAAATGATGTTGAAGACACCCTAAATATAATGACATTTTCCACAGACTTTTTTTCCGTCCTTAATCATTGTTAGTCGTAAAGGCACCCACACTACACCATGTGCCCTGAATGAAACACCACACACTTCATGAGTAACAGACCCAACTAATGGCTCTAAGCCTCAAAACCTTGCAGGAGTTTCTCGTGAGTTTCTATCGCAAGAGCAAGTGTGACTTTCTCACAAACTAGATGTAAACAAATATGGTGGAAGACAGCAAAACCACTGCAATGCTTGTGAGAGATTTTCTACACAGATAATGAAAAGTGTGGATGAAACCATAACAGCACACGTTATAAAAACAGCTCCACAAGTCCATCTCACTCACAATTTAACAGCCGTGTTTTAACTTCTTCTGTACACACTGACAAGATCAGTTCAGCTCGGTTCTCATTGTTCTTTCATGCGTGGTGTTAACTTGCCATTTTACGCCAGAGAACCAGCATCTACCCCACACTACAGGATACTGAGTTGTAAATATTGAACATGTTTAATTTTTTTAATTCACAATTTGGGTTCCCCCGACAGCACTTGGAAAAGATCGGAGGGGTAAATATTGAATTATAAACATGACACACTGCAGGATAATCTGAGAAGATAATTGGTTAAGATCACCTTTTGTGATTGTAAGAGTAGGATCATTGGATTGGAAGAGTAAATCAGTCTCAAAATCAGCCCGATTATCTTGTAGTGTGAACCAGGCCCAAGTGGCCAGATCTCAATGAAGGTCTCATAGACTTGTGGGTGTGGTTTAAAACACTGCATGACTTAACGTGATCTATAACAGTAACAAAAAGATTGTGTAGCTGAATGCTGATGTAAAACCAGTTTAAATGTTGATGAGTATCATAAACACAGGAATCTGATCCAAGATCAGTCTTCTACCAGCCCTGCTGCTGTCTGAAGTGTCTGTCTCTATCAGTGACATTTTATTCATTTTAAAAGCTCATACTGTGTCAAAAACCACATCCACTAGTCTGTGAGACCTTCAGTAAGATCTCAGTGAGGTTTAGTGGCTTCAGAAAAGTTTTTTATCGATGTATTTTTACAAAAATGACTGGGCTGTTTAGGTGACTACTGAATTAGTCTATCAGTTCCGGACTCAATTTTGGACTCTTAGTTGATGGACTACATATGAGACAAGTTGAGAAATATGTACATTTATTTGAGGATGAGGTCTTAACGAGGAAACATTCAGCTTAATGTGTGTACTTATGTGTGTGAGTGAGAAAATTTGCATGCATTTGGGTGTTCATTGCGGCTGAATACATTTACATAATAATTATAAACTGTCTGATTTCACACTGCTAGTAAACAATGTCATGATTAATTTCATATCCATCCTGGAAGTGATAATCTCAGATTCTCTCATGTTAGTTGTTTTTTTTTTTACCCCTTTTCTTGTTCTCCTTCATCCATGAGTGATTCAAATGTGCTGTGCAGTGAACACACGCTTGGAAAAAATGCTTGAGTTGGACAAACAGAATATGAGAAAGCAGCGATCGCAGAGCAGAGAACAAAAGACTTCACACAATACTACAAAGAATCTATTCATATTATTCATGTTGCTTTGGATTATTTATTTAACTCCTGTTTTGTTCGTATCATGTAAAGCTTAATCTTGGCTGGTTAAGCTGTATTATTGTGTACTGAACCTCTTGTTGGCATGCCTAAATAAACATTGCACAAGCATATTTGCTTCGATCTCTGATAGCAAACGAGTGGTGGCCCAGTTCTGGCCCACATTTACTACTTTTAGTGATCCACAGATATGGCTTTGTCCAAATCCTGGTGCTGGAACATAGATTTCACTCACATTAAACAATAACTAAGGGATGGTACAGTTGGCTGGCTACAGCTGAGCCAGTTTTGGGGCAAAATAGAAATGAATTGTTGGCCAACAAGTGACCCAGAATACAAATGCTATCAGGTAACTTTAGCATGGCTGCTACAGTGAAGCCAGTTTTGGCCCATATTATGCTGGTTGTTGCCATAACTGACCCATAAGTGCTTTAATTGGTGCACAATTCTATGATTTCTGGGACAGAACAGACACTTGAAGACACAGATATCTCAGACTTAGCATCTCACATAACACCAAAACAGAGCTTCACTCTCAGAATAAAAGATGGCTACTGGACAATCACCTCTAAACACTTGTATTATGCCTTGAGGAGTATTATCCACTATCTACACTGAAAACAATGCAAGAAGGTTGAGTTATTCTTAAGTTATAGCAGTGTGGACTGTAAGTCTGGAACCACTGGTGCTTTCAATGAGCTTAAGAGGCTACCTGTATGAAAAAGCCATGGAAGGGGTGAGTCCTTACCCCACTACTCTGTATGTTCTGGGCGACAGGTCTGGAATGGTCAGGGTACCCCAGTCTGCTATTGTAGAGCAAGAAAAATGAGCCGTTCCCAAGCTTCAGCAGCTTCAGCACTATTCACATTCATATGTTAACTCCTCCTTCTCTCTCTCTTTCTCAGGCTCCATTTCTCTTCCCTCTCGACAGACTTGTGGACTCAATTTGCATATCAATTTAGTCTCTCCCTCTAACACGCTGTCAATCGCAAGTCATTTTTCATGCAGTCACTGTGGCTTCCTCTCTTGGGGCACTCACCCCTACTGTTACAAACCTCAGAACATTTCCATCTCTCTTCATCCCTCTCTCTGCTTTTCAAACCCTGCTTCCTCCATTTCTTTCACTCTCCCTCACTCTGCTTCCCTTTGTCTTCCCGTGTTTTCACTTTTCAGTCTTTTCCAAACTTCACCCCTGTCTCACTCTTTATTCTGTTGCCTTCTGTCTAAATATCTGGAACCACAGCGTTTTCAATAACTCAGCTGCAGGTGTTGACAGAGAGGCTTTGTGTATACACGCTGGCTGCACAATAACAATGCTATTGAAATGAGTGAGAGAGAAGAGAGGATGGAGCAGAGATCTGCTGGAACCTGCTGAACAGGAACAGAGACCTGTTGGATCCTGATAGACAGGAACAGAAATCTACTGGACCCTGAAGAACAGGAACAGAGATCTGCTGGACCCTGCTGGACAGGAACAAAGATTTACTGGACTCTGCTGAATAGGAATAGAGATCTACTGGACCCTGCTGAACAGGAACAGAGATCTACTGGACCCTGCTGAACAGGAACAGAGATCTACTGGACCCTGCTGGACAGGAACATAGATCTACTGGACCCTGCTGGACAGGAACAGAGATCTACTGGAACCTGCTGGACAGGAACAGAGATCTACTGGAACCTGCTGGACAGGAACAGAGATCTATTGGACTCTGCTGAACAGGAACATAGATCTGCTGGAACCTGCTGGACAGGAACAGAGATCTGCTGGAACCTGCTGGACAGGAACAGAGATCTACTGGAACCTGCTGGACAGGAACAGAGATCTACTGGACCCTGCTGAACAGGAACAGAGATCTACTGGACTCTGCTGAACAGGAACAGAGATCTACTGGACCCTGCTGGACAGGAACAGAGATCTACTGGACTCTGCTGGACAGGAACAGAGATCTACTGGACCCTGCTGGACAGGAACAGAGACCTACTGGACTCTGTTGAAGAGGAACAGAGATCTACTGGAACCTGCTGGACAGGAACAGAGATCTACTGGACCCTGCTGGACAGGAACACAGATCTACTGGACCCTGCTGAACAGGAACAGAGATCTTCTGGATCCTGATAGACAGGAGCAGTGATCTGTTGAAGCAGAGCAGCATGCACAGTTCAGGGCCTTTACACAGATCAATTCCTGAGTGTCAGTGGTCAGTTGTGTCATATGTCCTGCACTGACTAATGTTTCAACATCCGTGCAAGTTCACTCAATATAGGTGGGGATTTAAATCTTTTCGCTATTCACATTCAGACTTTGACATTAAATATACTACATCTGAACAAAATTATACTGAATAGCATTTGAACAGATTTGGGTTTTGCCTGTTAAACAGCAGCTAAAACGGGGATGAAACCTGACACATACGCAAGCTAGGAGCAGAGTAAGATCCAGCTTTTTGCTTCTATGATCTCTGATCGAAAAAGCACTTCAGTTAGAGGAGAAAAAAACAAATCTTTAGGTCAATGGCAAGACGGAGACAAAACGAAACAGGCAGAGACAAGGAGAGACGGAGATCAAACACTGGAAAAGTCCTCCTTTGCGCTTTTCGGAGGTGGCAGGGCCTTGACGTACAGCGGAGAACAGAGTGAGGTACCATTAAAAGTGTGCTAGGTATCTGATAAATATGGATGGGGAGGGAGCTTTTTGAAAGAGAACGGCGCAGCGGGCACAAATATGGATCTAATGGAAGTTCAAAGGCGCAGAGAGTGGAGTTTCAAAGCAGAAAGAAGCCGATCAACCTTGGCTGGAGAAACCGGTACTGACGGGAAAAAAAATGACGTGATAGAACAAGCTGTATCGTTCAATATATTTCATGCGACATGCAGAGTTTTATTAGATTAATAAAAGAATGCTGACCGTGGAAGAGGAATTTGATATAGAGGCATGTGTGTAGACGTTCAGAGGGGGTGGCAAAAAGTGGACTGTGGAAACAGGAGGGAGGGTCAAGGCTTCTCTCCCTTCTCCTGCTGGCACTGCATTCATCTCCATTAAAGGCTCCCCAGTCTAATGTCCTTGCCAACTGTCTCAAACTCACTCTCAATTAGAGCGAGAAAACTGCTCAGATATTCCCATGGCTAGCGCTGCCCTTTCCGTAGCAAAAGTTCATGGCACCACTACTTAATGGATCTATTTTACAAATATAATGGTGGACAGAGTTGGAAACTGGATGTGCATCTAATGCAGCCTCGATTTAGCAGGTAATCAGCAAGGATTTGATGACTGGCCTAATAATGGAGGAATAATAATAGGCCACATGGGAGGCTTGTTAGCTTCAACATTTCCCTCCTCGTTCTTAAAGTAAAGCAAGCAGACAAAATGACTCAGTAATTAATGATGAACGCTGATGAATGTCAAGTGTCAAATGTTATCATGATGCTAATGTAGCTCATTTGGGCCTCATTTATTTACTTTTCTGTGTAGCTTTTAGAATCTACCCACAATGCATTATTTCAGGTGACATGTAAAAGAAAAGCAGACACAATTAATGCATGTAAAAGTTGTCCATATAGTATAATGTAAAACTACTAACTAGTGTGTACTGGACAGCTTGTCTATATGACAGACGAGTTACAATTCAGTACACTGTGATATACACAGTCATGTCAGAATATTATGCTGCATGTATAAATAAGCGAGCACAACAGTCAGTCGTAGCAGAGTAGCAGATGTCTGTGTAGTGGGTTAAAGCTGTATAAATACTGCTGTGGAGATTTAGCAAAGTTATTGCTAAGCTTTTACAAGTTGGTTGCTATGATATGTCATGTGGTTGCTATGGTATTTCTAGTGGTTGCTAAGGTGTTACTAGGTGGTTGCTATGGAATATCAGGTGGTTGCTAAGGTGTTGCTAGATGGTTGCTATGGTACAAAGGTAGTGTTTAAACACAACACAAAATGAGCCACCAATCTTTACATGTAAACTCTTCATTAAAATGTATACTGTTGCATAATATGTTGCAGTCCTCAGTATACTCGTACTATTAACTCAACCTTAAAGCAAAAGCAGTCCTCATCATATTAATCAGATGATGTCCTACTTCTCCCTTTAAATGCTTCCTGCTGTGTTTAATACCTGGCTGTGTTAATGTTGACTCCCTCTCCTATGCACCCTCTAGGCTTTTTGTGTGAGGTGCGGCCGAAAGGCATGAAAGATGAGAACCTGGAAGGGCAACGGCACACCGGCCACTTCTGCCGATAATGCTTAATTGCCCGTTTTGATTACCTTGTGTTTCGCACAGTCTTAAAATACATAGCCAACCTCGGCCCCTTTCATTTGGTAATAAACATGTGACCTTGAGATAAATGTTGGCCTGCGTTAAACAAAACACTCACGAGCTCAGCGGATACGCAGCATTTTTTTTATTATCATTTCATTTTTATGCGGACGCAGGGAAGACGTGGAGGGCAAAGAGAACGAGTGCATGGTTTCCTTCTTCTTCTGAACAAATCTCCAAAACTGCACAGGCGACGGGGATAAAAAGCAATACCGGACCATTTCTAATCCATTCTGGCTGTTGCTGTGCCTTATACATTTAGCCAGTTTATAGTGCACATTTGAATTTAACTAGATCAAGCTGTGTTCTTGTCGTTAAGGTCATTGGAAGATCTTCTGGGTACTTTGTATCAATTTATCTTACGCTGTTTGCGCTGTTTGGATATAAGAGAATATTCTAAGTGATACAAATTTGGTCAAATAGGAACAGACTGATTACTGGCCTTGAATGATAATCAGCATTTTTCCAATTACTGAAATCAGAGCCTGAACTCTGTTTCAATGCCAGTGAAAGCATTTTTGTTGTGCACACCCGCATGACAAAACTCAGAGTTCTTTAGTCTGGCCCAATGTCCCACCGGCAGTGCTATTTGACCGGTGGAAATATGATCAAACTTCTTTATTTTTTTTTATTTTATAACATTAAATGAGATTAAAATACCATATAACATATTGTATAATTAGATAAACAAATATCAAACTGATGGTAAATGAACCAGATGCAAATATCTATTATTATTATTATTATTATTATTATTATTATTATTATTATTTCTATGAAATTTTATTACCTCTGCGTTTTAATTCTGTTTATTTTCTTTTTTTCTCTCTTTTTTATTCTACTAACTGTGTTGTATTCCTTATTCTGTAAAGCACCTTTAATGACTTTTGTGTATGAAATACCTTGCCTATTACCATCCTTGATTATTAATAATTGGTATTTGATAATTTTATTAAAACATACCATGGTGCTTGAAAGTTTGTGAACCCTTTAGCATTTTCTATATTTCTGCATAAATATGACTTAAAACGTCATCAGAAGTCTTAAAAGTAGATAAAGAGAAGCCAGTTAAACAAATGAGACAAAAATACTTGGCCATTTATTTATTGAGGAAAATGATCCAATATGACATATCTATGAGAGGCAAAAGTATGTGAACCTTTGCTTTCAGTATCTGTTGTGACCCCCCTTTGCAGTAATAACTGCAACTAAACATTTACAGTAGCTGTTCTTTAATCATTTTTTGGTAGAACGACTTGTGTGTTTAGGGTCGTTGTCTTGCTGCATGACCCACCTTCTCTTGAGATTCAGTTCATGGACAGATGTCCTGACATTTTCTTTAGAATTCTCTGATATAATTCACAAGTCATTGTTCCATCAATGATGACAAACCGTCCTGGCCCAAATGCATCAAAACAGGCCCAAAACCATGATACTACCACCACCATGTTTCACAGATGAGATAAGGTTCAAACATAATGCTTTTCATTTAAACCAAAAAGTTCTGTTTTGGTCTCATCCATCCACAAAACATTCTTCCAATAGTCTTCTGGCTTGTCCACATGATCTTTAGCAAACTGCAGTTGAGCAGTAATGTTCTTTTTGGATAGCAGTGGCTTTCTCTTTACAACCCTGCCATGCACACCATTGTTGTTCAGTGTTCTCCTGATTGTGGACTCATGAACATTAACATTAGCCAATGTGAGAGAAGCCTTTAAGTTGCTTAGAAGTTCACTGGGGTCCTTTGTGACCTCGCTGACTATTACACGCCTTGCTCTTGGAGTGAACTTTGTTGGTCGATCACTCCTGAGGAGGTAACAATGGTCTTGAATTTCCTCCATTTGTACACAATCTGTCTGACTGTGAATTGGTGGAGTCCAAACTCTTTAGAGATGGTTTTGTGACCTTTTCCAGCCTGATGAGCATCAACAACTCTTTTTCTAAGCTCCTCAGAAATCTCCTTTGTTCATGCCATGATACACTTCTACAAATGTGTGGTGAAGAGCAGACTTTGCTAGATCCCTGTTCTTTAAATAAAACAGGGTGATCACTCACACCTGATTGTCATCTCATTGATTGAAAACACCTGACTCTAATTTCACCTTCAAATGAACTGCTAATCCTAGATGTTCACATACTTTTGTCTCTCACAAATATGTCATATTGGATTATTTTCCTCAATAAATAAATGGCCAAGTATAATTTTTGTGTCTCATTTGTTTAACTGGGTTCTCTTTATCTACTTTTAGGACTTGTGTGAACATCTGATGATGTTTTAGGTCACATTTATGCAGAAATATAGAAAATTCTAAAGGGTTCATAAACTTTTAAGCACCACTGTATATATGACTTCTAGTGACAAATGCTTTGTGCATGTTGCTATGGGGAATTAATAATAAAAGCTCAGTGCTCCGTAATCAAATAGACCAAATTACAGTATTACTGAAGAGGGAAAGAACAGAGCATCTGAAGGCAATTACTACTGCACAGAGAGCCTCAGAGAGAGAGGTCTAGAGAGAAAGAGAGAGGACATGACATTGCAGGAGCGAGCCTATCTCCAGCTGCACATTTCCAGCAGACTGTAATGCTTTCGTCACAGTGGCTGGCGGCGGCTGCTGATTTGCATTGCTTTAGGCAGATCAGCTGATTCCAAATGCTCCCCCGAGTGATCGGCACCACTAATAGGATGAGCTGGACAGGAGGAACTGCTCCCCTTTGCTCTAATCACCAAGAGTGGCTCTTCACATTAATGGCAAATCACGACTAGCCACTGGTGCTGGAATGCCGTAGGGGCTTAAGCCCTATCACTTCCTTATCATATAATAACAGCTCGGGCAAATGAATGTGAAATCTAATGTCCATGCCTTGTCCTTTCTCTTTTTCATTTACTTACAGCCTTTCAACTCGCAGCACAGACCTGGACTCTATCCAGTGCACATCACTTTGAAAAAAAAGAAGTTTATTCCAGCCAAAGTCATTATTAGCGAAGGAAGGGTGATTAAATGAAGATGTTGGTACAAACAGGCGGCCACGTCTCCGAGGGATGTGGGGGGACATTCAATTTAGAGGCTATTCATTAGGGTAATTGTGGACGCAGAAGGAGATAATGAGATAGTGAGGCCGACCTGCGAGGGCACGTTTTTATTGGTTTGATTCACTGCGGGCCAATTAATATCCTAAATTCAACCACAGCCGGCTGACCATCTCGCCAGCATGTTAGCAATAAAAAATTCATTTGCAGAAGTCCTACAGAACAGCAGGTGTCACCACAAGGTTCTTCTGACCCAAGTCAATGTAAAGACTTCCTTTACGGATGCTCGGCTCTTCTGATCATTCAAACCGATCAGACTAAGATTGAGAACAGAAGACGAAAACAAGGATCTAAATAATCTAATTTCTAATTAAAATTTTGAGTTAATCTTAATAAAAAATTGAGAATATTCAGCCCAAGTATGACCTCTAGCACCCAGAACTCCCACCACACATTAGCTCTTAGCACTGGCATCATTTATGATGGGGATATTAGAGAAGTGTCCCCACCTTTTTTTGAAATGTCTTGAAGTGTATCTGCTGCAGATACTTGATATTATCACTTTTTACAGACAGTATTTTCTGCCATTCACATGATTTTTGTTTACTGTTTTGGTTCCTGCAGGACTGTTTTTGCTGCAGCACTGCTTTGATACTCAGCCAGTGGCTTCCCTATTCAATCCACATGTCTGATTGGCCCCCAGCACTTTTCAAAGCAAAATGATGCCCAAAGTTAAACAATGGTAATTTGGCATTTTTTAAAGATGGGGGATGATGACTCTTTTATAGGACTAAAATGCATTGGGATCCACTGGCACCTCATGCCACAACACCAATTCCATCAGATACAAAAGCTTTTTCTTGGAGGTGTCCCATCCAAGTACTAACCAAACCCAGACCTTCACAGCTTCAGTGGATTTTTGCAAGTTATTTTGTGTGAGTGCTATGTCTGCTGGCACTACAGATTCAATTACAATACGGAGCCAGTGCCAGAAGTTTGCTTTCACATACAGCTGCTATATTCCAGGTGATAGGCCACTCCATCACATTAAGAGGATGAGGAATCCATTATACCATTAGCATGCTCACGCTAAGCCGTGTGAAAGATGTGTGTGTCTTCTCTTGGCAACAAATGCAGAAACCTCATAAACTGGGCTCACACAAACCACTACACTCACCAGTTCAGTCGTTACTGTGACTGCTAAAAAAATGCAAAGCCCATCCAATTTGAAAAATCATTTGGCAGTATCTCATTCCATCCATTGTGCTGGAACGCAACACATCTCACATTGCAGCTCTGGCATGTCTCCCTCCATCACGGACAAACAAAAATGCCACAATAGCATTGTGACAGTGCTGGCTGATGCTAACATGCTGTTCAAAGTTTTACAGACAGTGGAAGTGACACCTAAAGCTCCATGTGAAGAGCTAAGCTGCCAGATCCATTATTAGCAAAAGCAGCATGGAAAGCTTACTTAGAATATGACCAAAATCCTACAAGTATGACTGCCATCGAGCACAGTCAAGTACTCTTTTTCATGGCTTCTAGGGACAATCAGCAGACAGATGTGTGTATCAGCAGATAAAAGTGTGTGTGTTATGTACACCTTCCCATCATCATTAACTTTTAAGAATAACCCAAGGCGTGCACCAGATGCTCCCCCTCTTTAATGATGTTGCTCTGACAAAGAGCTTCTTCTTCCCGCTGATTAGCTAGACTCGATCGTCTTCCTGAGCACTTCGCCCTCTATTACAAAGACATTTTCATCTCTTAACAATAAAGATGCCATTTTCCATTCTTCTTTCAGCTTTGAGCCTGGCAAAGTGGAATTACTGTCGAGATTTTGCAGATAACACAGATCCAATCTACAGAAGTCTTCAATGCAAAGAGCTTTGTTGCCTTTCAACAGTCTGAAAATTGCTTGGAATACCAGACTCTGGAGGCCCTAACCAAGAAAATAACTAGAAAATAAAAATCCTGAAAGCAGGAACAACATAATTTTCACCAACTTTCTAATCAGTCAAGAACAAAAAGATTTAACATGAATCTGGTGAAGTGAGAAAAACAAGTGAGGCGGCGGCGGCAGGGTTTCCTGGCAAGCCCATTGGGTGAAGTCACAGGAGTTAGCCACACTCTCCCTCGTCATTAGCATTCAACTGGCAGATTTTAATTGCTTCTCTGGGAAACTGAAGCAAAGAAAGAGGAAGAAACAGTTTGATGTGTGTTAGCCATCTGCTAGCTCAAACACAGGCCAAATTCTTCTATTGTTCAAACGTGGCACTACCTGCCAATACGCAATGCGAGCTAAACAAGCAGATTAAAGCTGTGAGAATTCTTTCTACGTGGGACGCTTGTCCATCAGGGTGTTCGTTTGAGGTGTGAGAAGTGCTCATTAGCATATCTGCATCTTTGCAATGCACTAATCCGGATGCCCAACTATATGCTGGAGATTCTTGCAGACTAAATAGATTAGTTCCAACTTGACTGTTCGGCAAGAAATCAAATTGACACAATTCCCCAAATGTCCTCCACTAGCCAAGAAATATTTGGTGTTTGAAGTTCACTTCTTTTGCTTTGAGGCTATGCATAACAAGAACAAACGCACAGACAA
>BRDA01039937.1:0-18104 GCA_036984385.1 Crenuchus spilurus
GGACATGTAGTTAGTGCAATTTTTTTGAGCAGAATCAAATTGATATCAACATGTATTGTGAAGATATTAAGATTTATGTAAAAAAAAAAATAGGCGATTTTCATTTTTTTTTTAAATAAACACAATTTTATTGTCTTATAAGAGATAGTTTACCATTACAAAAAGTGAAAGCCAATGTTTCCATTTTTGGAACACAAGTATGTACTTTCATATGAGCCACTGAAATCCAGTGTGCACTTTGGTTTTCAAATAATATTCGAAACCGAACAAAGGTACCGCAAAATATGTGAAAATTGCTCAAAATAGCAAACGGCAAAAGGTTTGAAAGGGGTTAATACTAAAATAAACCTAACCCTAAATATAACCTTATCAAGCAAAGGTCAATGCTTCTGTTCTTTAAATTACCCCCCCCCCCCAAATGTTTGTAATGAAGACGGCAAATTTGTTGAGAGGACCAGCAAAATGTCCCCGCTTTTACAGATCCGACATGCATTCCTATCATTATGAGGACTTTCAGTCCCCACCAGTGCAAATATGGTTCTTATTGAACCACCTAGTTCAGTAGATTTTAAACTGAATTCTAGTGTTGTAGACTAATTGTTAAAGTTATTTTGGCCTCTGCAGCATGAGTCCTGGGACTCTGTGACCCTCATCTAAAAAGAGCACTGCAGGTAGGCCGAAAACAGAGCTGCCACTCGCCAGAAAATCAATGTAGTCTCAGACTCCCAGCCAGTGACAGAATCGGTTCAGCAGGAGCAGGAGGAAGAGGAGGATGGAGGGAGGCAGAAAGAGATATAGCAAGAGAAAGAAAAGTGTAAATAGGAGCATGGGCATGAGATTTTGATGATTCCTTCATGCTAAAAGCACACTAATGGCTGGTTGGGGTTGACAGAAGTCCAAATCTAAATTTATTTGACTCATTAAATAATCTTTTGTATGATAATCTTAAAGAAAACGTACAAGAGTTTTCTCTTCCTGGCATTAGGGTACCGGGCACTGAAGCAGCTCCATCTGACCACAGGTAGTCTACGTATTGCAATCAGCCATGTTATATATGTTTTTATACATATTATTTTCTTTTCTTGTAATCAATTTCTTGGCCATATAAATTATTTTATGTATTATTATATTATAAATATAGCCCAATTAACACTGCATCATTAAAATCTGCATATAATAGTTTATAAAATGGCAAACAGCTTCCTGACCTACCTATTTTCTTTTCTGTCCAAACACTAAAATCAATTCCAATCCATTCTGCTTGTCTATAGATTCCACTTGCAATCATCTTACAGCACATTACCATATCAGTTGCTCCTATACCTCCTAAATTTCTTCTTCTATATAAACTTATTTTTTGCTACGTTTTTTTTAAATAATTTTTTTTTGCCAATTTTTATCCCGTTCCCAATGTAGTAGTAGCCAATTAACCCATCCCCTCCATTAGGACTCTCCCAATCACTTTGCACTGTCCCTGACTCTAGGAGGGTGAAGACAAGACACAAGCCTCCTCCGTTGTGTGTGAGGTCACTGCCTATTTTTGAACTACCGCTGATACACTGTCACTGGGGAGCCAACCTGCTTGGAGGAAAGCACAGGATTCCCAGCTCTGAATGGACCAATCAGTAGACGCCTGAGCCTGCAGCATTGCAATATGAGTGATAGGAAGAGAGAGTGCCATCTACCCACCCAGAGATAGCACGACCAATTTTTGCTCTCTTGAGCCCCAACTGTTGATGGCAAACAGCATGACCGGGATTCAAACTCAAGCAATTTTTGCTACTTTTATATTTTAGCTTGTTCACCAATTTTCTGTCATAGGTAGAGTATATAAGAAAATCATTTTAGTTAAAATAATTATTCTAGTTTTACAACTTAATCCATTATACATCCATCCACTTAATCCCGATCAGGGTCGCCAGGAGTCCCATACCCCTTCATTGGGCACAGGGCCGGGCATTACACACTATCATAGCTAGCTGAGTGTAGCCTTGGCCTGGTGGCTAGGGTTCCAGAAGGATGCTAATTTGATCCTCAGGGATCAAGTGCCCTTGAACAAGCCAGTGCCTAAGCCCCATCCACTCCCCAGGTGCCACGGATAAGGGCTGCCCACCATTTCAAGCACATGTGCTCAGTGTCCCCTAGAGTGTTCAGTAGTATGTGTGTTTCACTGTGTGCACTTTCAATTATTTTTACATTTTGTTCAATTCTTGGTCTCCCATCCAAGTACTAACCAGGCCCAGACCTGCTTAGCTTTAGTGGAGGTGCATGTTTGATTGAAAGTGAAAGTGAAAGTGCACAGTGCCCGAAATGGTAGGCAGCCCCTGCTCACCTTGCCTGGGGAGTAGTTGGAGGTTAGATGTCTTGCTCAAGGGCACTTCACTTCCCTGAGGATCAAACCAGGGACCTTCTGGGGCCCTAATCACCAGGCCAGGCCAGGGCATTGGTGCAGGTACTTTGGTTGCAGCCCTGCTGCTGTTTGCCTGTAGTGCTGAAGTTTTATTCACTTGTGACAATGGAATATACTTTTGATTGAAGGAACGTCCATATTTTCAGTGAAGGAGCAGAACCCCTGTGTACTGATTTAACCCAACTATCATGAACTTTTAAGGATTTTTTTAGCTACTGGAGCTGCAGAATGCCTAGCGGCATGGCAAAAAAAAAACGTGTCACATTTGAAGTGTCATAAAAAAGTAGCTACAAAGTTTTCTCGTGACAAGGACATACATATTTAGCGGGACATTCAGCCAAGGTTCTTTACAAAATCAGTCCTCAGCCTCTGCTGGTGCAGCCTGTGTGTGTGTGTTTGACTGTATGCCTGAATTAGATCCAGCTAAAGAATGAAAGCGTGAGTGCACTCATCAATGTTTCCCTCTCGGAGCCCGACTATTGAATGCTGGCTTTTAATTGGACAAAAAGCTGACAGGCTTTCTCTCTCTGCGGCACAAGTGTGCATCTCTGCAGTCATGGCCTGTCTGCTCATTCACACTATCCATCTCACTCGTACACACCCCTCCCAAACCGTATTTCAATACTCCGCACAAAAGATCGAAGAAAACAGCAGAAATGGCAGAGTCAGTTCATGCACCTTAAAATAGCTCATTAATATTTATAAGCCGTCAAAAAAAAAGCCCAAAAAATTCAGGGGAATACATTTCACTCTCTTTCTGATCTCTGAAAAGTGCTGGAGTGATTTCAATGAATAAAACACAGATCTACTCTGGTCTTTTGCATGTCTTTGAACTAATATTATAACCATGGATATGGGTTTCTTTTACAGGTTGTAATTAATAGCAGCTGGAAATGAATCAAGTTGGAGATCATTTGAATATGGGACTATGCAGGAATCCAGGATGTACCTGAGAATAGGCCTGCTGAGCCAAACAATGAGCTGGGTGAAGTCCAATTTCAGTCAGCTAACAATAACTTTTGTTATCGTGCTATTGTTACTGGCCAGAGAATGGCTCAGACAGAAGAATATATAAAGAAAGAAAGGTGCATGGAGGTTTCCATAGCGTTATAGCCTGAAAAAAAAAACAAAAAAACAGAGAAATCAGGAAACTGGACTCTGGGCTTTGGTTCCCCATCCCTGCTTTTGGTTTTTAATGTATGATTTTGAATAAGCAAAGCTGTTATGCCCCTTTTTCTACAATTTAACACCTCACAGGGGGTTTTGATGAAAAATGCAACAAGGATTTGTTTATATTTACAAAAGGTTGTTGCACAACAACAACAACACCTTAAACAGCCTGCTTAGAATGGCTAATTTGAGAGCCTGTTCCTTTAAGAGTCACTGTTTACCCATTTCCTACTTTCACAGAGATTCTAGTTAATGATAATTAAGCCCTCTTGTCACATGTCCCTCAGCTTAGTGCTACATGACTTCAGATTTTCTGGAGTGAACTCTCTGACATATTTTAACCAATATAACACACATTATAAAGGTCTTATCACCAGTCATATTACAATGTACTAGTCCAAAAATGAGAAGAGTTCTCCAAAAATGAGAAAAAGTTCTAATTTGTGTTCACAATTTAATAAAAAAATTGTAGGCTGTTATATATGTCATATGCATTCATATTTCAAGACATTTTTGTATTGCATCTGATAATGTTTGAATAATAATATATTAGAATATTCAAATAATTCAATATTCTAATATTTTGAGATTCTGGATTTCTGATTTTCATGAGCCATAAGCTTGGAATATGTCACTTTATGTGTAATGAATGCAATATATGACAGTTTACCTTTACTTTTTCACTATAATTAAATTTTTTTTATGTGGTACAGCACATACAAATATAACATGGAGTTAAGCAATATGAATTGTGATGAATACTGTGGTATCTTTAAATGTCATGGACTTTACAGAGGTGATCTACTTAAGAACAAGAAAAAAATTTTGAATAAAATTTGGAAGAAACTTTAGAAGCTTTGGAATAAACTTTAGAAGAAACTTTGTAATAAACTTTAGAAGAATCTTTGGAATAAACTTTAGAAGAAACTTTAGATGATGCTTTGGAATAAACTTTAGAAGAAACTTTAGATGATGCTTTGGAATAAACTTTGGAAGAAACGTTGGAAGAAACTTTAGAAGAAACTTTAGAAGAAACTTTGGAATAAACTTTAGAATAAACTTTAGAAGAAACTTTGGAACAAACTTTTGAAGAAACTGGAATAAACTTTAGAAGAATCTTTGGAATAAACTTTAGAAGAAACTTTACAAGAAGCTTTGGAATAAACTTTAGAAGAAACTTTAGATGATGCTTTGGAATAAACTTTAGAAGAAACTTTGGAATAAACTTTAGAAGAAACTTTGGAATAAACTTTAGAAGAAACTTTAGAAGAATCTTTGGAATAAACTTTAGAAGAAACTTTAGAAGAAGCTTTGGAATAAACTTTAGAAGAAACTTTAGATGCTTTGGAATAAACTAGAAGAAACTTTAGAAGAAACTTTGGAACAAACTTTAGAAGATTTGGAATAAACTAGAAGAAACTTATGAAGAAGCTTTGGAATAAACTTTAGAAGAAACTTTAGAAGATGCTTTGGAATAAACTTTAGAAGAAGCTTTAAAAGAAACTGGAATAAACTTTAGAAGAAACTTTAGAAGAAGCTTTGGAATAAACTTTAGAAAAAACTTTAGAAGAAACTTTAGAAGAAACTTTGGATTAAACTTTAGAATAAACTTTAGAAGAAGCTTTGGAATAAACTTTAGAAGAAACTTTGGAAGAAACTTTGGAAGAAACTTTAGAAGAAACTTTGGAAGAAACTGGAAGAAACTAGAAGAATCTTTGGAATAAACTTTAGAAGAAACTTTACATGATTCTTTGGAATAAACTTTAGAATAAACTTTGGAATAAACTTTAGAAGAAACTTTGGAATAAACTTTAGAAGAAACTTTAGAAGAAGCTTTGGAATAAACTTTAGAAGAAACTTTAGAAGAAGCTTTGGAATAAACTTCAGAAGAAACTTTAGAAGATGCTTTGGAATAAACTTTAGAAGAAACTTTAGAAGAAGCTTTGGAATAAACTTTAGAAGAAGCTTTGGAATAAACTTCAGAAGAAACTTTAGAAGATGCTTTGGAATAAACTTTAGAAGAAACTTTAGAAGAAGCTTTGGAATAAACTTTAGAAGAAACTTGGTCTCTTGTTAAGATGCATTATGAAATGCAATACAACCACAATCTAAATCATGCAAAACTCAAAAATTCAACATGCATAGGGTTTCTGCATGTTGCAACAAATTATGGAGAGTAGCATCAATAGGAGTATTGGTAAGAATCTGTACTGATACACCGTATCAATAAAATCCTAGCATCCCTGTTAAACAGATACAAATCCAGACAGACATTGGCATTGCATTACATTCATTCTATGTATACTGCAATGTTCTCTCTTGTTCTGTAATGAAAAGATGGAGTGATAAGTAGGTGATAGGTATAATGAATGAGTGGAATGGAGAGGTACAGGATGCCTGTGGCTCACCTGTGGAGAGTGTTGCATGCAGAGATGCAGAGATAAATCATTTGTCTGTGTCTTTTTATCTTTTAATGGATGCTGTAATGGGGCTCTCTATTGCTTTTTACTTCTGTTTTATGGAATATTACAGTCCCCAAGAAACACAAGGCCACCAAGCTGCATAAAGGCAATATAAGAAATAGCATAATATGCTGGTCTTCGGAAACAATTGTGAATGTATTATACATCCCAGATATTACATTAGGTTCCATAGTGGTATTTATCCACGCTCTGAGGATTTCATTACAGAAACCCAGCAAAGGATATGAACCCACAGTTAAGTCTTCCACGTGGAACGACACTGTAGATAAACCCTACAACTTTCCCTCCCGCGTACGCTTCATTTGAACAAGCCCCGGGCTAATGATGCAGCTTATAGGTATCCAACAGGTAAGCAGCGCTGGCAAGGGAGTGCTGGTGAACCAGTCCAGCCTTTTAAACAGCATCCCTGAGAGAGATGAGCTGAAGTATCATTAGTGTGGTGCTGGGCTTCCGGCAGCATAAGCTTCGGCCTAACAGCTAATTACAACATGGGCTCTGTTCTGCTCCAGCTTTCAGAACACCAGCAATGAAAGATTGAACCTAAATTTACAATTTAAGAAAGATTTAACAATATACTCATTTATTTGCTATCTTAGACAATCTTCACCTGTCTTCATAAAAGGAAGTGTCTTACATCTTGATTTTCAGGCGTTGACCTCCTTCCTTCACACCACCACAAGGTCAATCCCAGTCCTGTTGCCTGAAGGAGCAGACTCCGTCCCGCCATCTTTCCATTCGGTAGGATCTGAATGTCGCAGACCCAGGCACATGAAGAAAGTCTAGGAATAATCATACGCCACCTCCAAGAGTACATGTCAAATGAGGATGAGGAATAATGGACTCCTGTAAGAAAACCCAACTGGTACAACACCTGCAGGCTTCTTCAACAGTACCAAGAACTCTGGGATCCATGATTTTGCTAATGAAGATGATGATGAACTGGTTGATATCGTCAAGGGTTCAACTGATGTTGTTAGCAAAAAAGTCACACACCCTCTGTATATGTTGTTCTCTGCTCTTTGTTTTCATAGGTGGTCTGGCTGTGTATGCATGTTAGCTGAGCCCTGTAGAAAAGTCACATTAGTCACACAAGTTTTTGTTTTGGTCTGAGATGCTGGTTGTTCTCTTGTTGACCAAGTAACTCATCCCTTTGTCCCTTTGATATTGTCAAATGAAGATTTCCTTTAAGGATGAAACCACCACAGTCATTTGATTATACAATCATAGACTTTGGCAGGGACCCTCCTCTGCTTGACATAATGGCCTGCTAGGCTGTTGGATGGGGCCACATGGTATTCTTGCTCACTTAGATACCTCCAATTTCTACCAACTCATCCTGTGATTACACTCCTAGTGTTCAATATGATAGTGTGTTATCTTTACTGTACACTTTTCTGAGAATTGACAACACTGTCCGCAGATACAGAAAAACTGCATTTATCACAACTATAGACTGATTGAATGTTAGCTTATTTGGACATTAACTTGGCACTAAAATGTGGCACTGAAGTTTGCTGCTGTATAACATCACCTACATTTTGCCTCCAGGATGTCTCCATCCTGATGCTTCTACGCCTCCTCAGAATGACTTTGCCCATCAAAGATCAATAGCTGGAAACCTCCAGAGAGCTCTTGATGATGATGAAGCTCATGGCTTCAACACTGCTGCTGCTTCTGGGAGCCACAGCTCCAGCAACCCTGAGCAACAGAGTGACTAAAGGAAGCTCTTCCTTTAACAGCCCTTAAATGAAGGACTATCCCAGGAAGAGAAGATCAGACAGTGATTAGGAGACCATCACACTGACTTCAATAGAATTTGTGATGTTTGTGATATTTGTCAGTATTAAATGTAAACTTTGGCCCGGAGGTTAGGCAAGAAGGTGCGGGAAACAAAGGTTAGTTTGAATCCCTGAGCCAGCAAGACGCAATGGAAGTGCCTTTGAGCAAGGAACCTAACACCCAACTGCTCCCCAGGTGCCACAGTTGATAAGACTGCGCATAAATGTATAATAACTGTAGTGAAAGAGTGTTCCTTACTTCCAATGCATCAGATCCCAAATCAACAGAAATCCCAACAGTTTCTCCAAATATTTAGTCATAAAGTCAACATAGTGGCACAGAAACCCCATCACCAACTAGTGTTCTGGTGGTGTACTTGCAGAATGACTCAGACAGCAATATTCAAGTATAAACACTGGCAGAGTAACAAAAGCTGCAGACTGTGCCAGTGAAGTGAAGACAAGAATGGCCATGGGCAAGTCAATTAGCACCAACACCAAACTAAGACTGATGAAAGCCTTGGTCTGGCCAGTAGCTACATATGGATGTGAAGCCTGGACACTGAAGAAAGAGGAAGAAAGTTGTATTCAGGCTTTTGAGAACAAGTGCATCAGGAAGTTGATGAAGATCTCATGGATGAAGATGATGATCACTGAGCAAGTCTATGAGATGCTAGAACTCAAAAGGAGTTTCTGATGCACATTAAACCCCACAAGTTATGTTACTTCGGTCATGTGATGAGGCAGCACATGAGAGCATTGAAGGAAGTGTTATGACTGAACTTGTGGAGGGAGTCCGAAAACATGGAAGACCAAGAATAACCTGGATAGATAACATCAAGACGTGGACTGGATTATCAGGTGCTAGCATGCTACAAGCAACCAGAGACAGATAGCTTTGGAGAGAAGTGACTCGTCTGTGCAGCCTACCATCGCGAAGCAATGACGGCATGTGACATGACATGACATAACAAACACTGGCAACAAAATGTCCCACTTCCACTGATGCATAAATCAGCCTTTAGGTTAAAACTACCTCCAGTAACCAGCAATCATTGAAAATTAATGCCGTCCAGTCTCTGTCATCGTCCCTTCGCTCTGCCGGGTTATTATTATGGGCAACACAAGTCTTCTTTATTTGCCCCTTTATTCATCCAGACATCCCACCTCTCCTGAGTGTCCTGCATTCTAATAGGGCCTCCCTCATGCCTCCAAATCATATACAGTATCCAGAGATCAGACTGATGTTTAGTACCGAGGGAGATCGCCATCCCAGACCAAGGTTTCGTAAAAATGGGGACCTCTCTGAAATGAGCTTTAGCAGGATGGGATGTCTGTTTATCCATTTGCCTCTTTTTCACACCATCTCTTTCCCCTCCATCTACAGTACATCTCTTTTCCCTCTCCAACACATATCTACCACGTTCCCTGCTTCTGCCTCTTTCAAGGCCTGTGCATGCCATGTCCTTGAGCTTCTTAATGTTCACACTTGCTTTTCAATGTGATAACCTTGCACGATGATCAAGTTGGCTGAAAATACCTAAAAGCACATTAATAAAACAGCTGGCATGAAAAAAAAAAAAAAAGTTTAAAAACAATTTACTGAGATGGTTGAATCCTAATGCTGAGATCTGAACCTTAGTGCTGATTTCATGTACTTGCTCAGATCTGGAAAGAGTTTATCATTGGAGTAATTGTCTCCACTGTCCATGGAAGGCTTTCTACTAGATTTTGGAGAACAGCTGTGAGTAACAAGAATGTTAGTGAGGTCAGAATGTCAGATGACCACCCTGACTCATTTCCAACTCATACCAAAAGTATTGGAAAGAGTAGAGAACACAGTTCCACTGCTACACAGCTCAATGCTGGAGGGCTGTATACCACTGCAGCCCATGCCTGGCATTAGACATGATGCCAACAGGTTCATGTTTAGTCTTAGGGTGTTTTCACACCTACATTTTTTGGTCCGGACTTTCTGACTTTTCAGTTTGGTATGAACTAAAATAGCAGTTGTGAAAGGACCACGAACCACGGTCCGGACCAAAGGAGCAAAATTTGGTCCAACTAAAGGAGGTGGTCTCGGTTCAGATCTACTGAACCATGGTCTGGTTTGTGTGCAGTGTGAAAACACTTTTCTAGAAGGTTTGGACTTTCGGACCAAACACTGGAAGTTAATGCAGGCATTAACAACATTCAACAACAATAACAGAAGTAAAATAACTGGAACAGCAGCAAAAATGAGCCACAGTAGCACATGGAGTGAGGAGACAACATGTTTAATATCATGAACATGTGAAAAATCAGCTTGAAAAATGCACAAAAAAGCTGAAACATGCAGCTTATTTTCTGGGAGGATGAGAGAGAAAGGATGTGATGGACCAACCTAAACTAAAGAAACTGCGGCAGCAGAATATAAAAGTATATCAAAGAAGTATATTAAGCATCAGACGCACGTCCTACTACAAACCAATCATTGTCGAGTGTAGGAAGTCTCACCCCATGTAAATGATGATGACAGGACGTAGGAATGTCACACTAAAAGTCTTTGGTGCACTCGCAAAAATGCAGTGCGAAAACAAACCTAACTGGACCAAATATATACAAAGTAACAAACACACGAACCTTGGTTCGGAGCATGGTCCGAACTTTCAGGTGTGAAAGCAGCTTTATTCTATTGGCAGTACTTCTCTGATAGGGGGCAGCCATGGTCTAATGGTAAGGATCTGGTCTTGTGACCAGAAGGTCGCCGGTTCGATCCCCACACAGGACATGACTGAAGTGTTCTTGAGCAAGGCACCTAACCCCCTAACTGCTCCCCGGGTGCCGGTGGATAAGGGCTGCCCACCGTTTCAGGCACAAATTCTCACAGCCTAATGTGTTCACTAGTGTGTGTGTGTGTTTCACTGCACAAATGGGTTAAACTAATTATGATTGTTGATGTCTTTTTAGTCCGATTTAAAGTACATATTAACAAATAGCTAAAATGGTCAAATGCATCATTGCATTGGTCAAATGCACCTCCTCTAGGAGCACAGATCTGATCAGAAGCTCAGATTACAACAGAAATCTGATGTGCACTGTATTTGGGCAAATTGTAATGTTGTAATGTGGATGCAAGCAAAAACAGAACTGGAAAGTTAGTGCAGAGAATGCATGCAATAACCTGTTTTTGAGGAACCCTCAGGCAGTAGGTGCAAATTGACAATAACTAATACTGGGGAAGAAAAGTGACCAGGCTAATGATTAGTTTAACCGTCATAGTGAGACACTCCTCTTCTTGGAGTGCCAATTGCAGGGAGTATTTCACAAGCACCAAAAGACACACTGCTGTTGCAATCTCACACATCACAGACGGCGACCATCTGTGACAGCCAGTCGATTGCAAGATATCATCAAAGAATACAGAGCACAGTGGTTTGGCAAGGTTTCTCCAAGCTGATGTTTCTGACACCCATATCACTATCTCCTCACTGAAGGAGGGTCTAATTGGATTGGTCTAGTGCTTGCTATCACTTTCCAAAAGCTGACTTGCCCCAACTGCAGAGTCAAGGCCATCAGCTTCACAGTAAGTGCACACTTCATTTATACTGTTATTTACAGAGCTACACAGATGACCTTAGGCACTCATCTGTCTGCTCGTCCTGACTCCTCGTTCACATCAGTAGGCAACAGACAGAGGTGGTAATAAAGTACAAGTACATTGTTATTGTACTTAAATAGGTTGTTTTGGTATCTGTACATAGGAAAAGTATTAGAGATTATTACTCTCATTAAAAAAATATTTTTTACTCATTACATTTTCATACCAGGCTCATTGCTTTAACAAAATAAATGTATTTATTAATCTGTTTTATCTCTTTTTTAATGTTTTACATATTTTTTATCAGGCAATTCTATTGATACAGCGGAGGGGCGAGCGTAGTGAACATTTGGCATAAAAAACACAAACCTGGCAACTCTGCTGCTTTCAGGGCCTAGAAGCCAGGTTAATATTTTTACCCTAAAATTTGCCTAAACTGCAAATACAGTCAGGGGTAAAATTGCAGACTTTGCGGTTTTGGGCTACTTTAAAAATGGATCATGGCTATCCAAAAGCTCTTATAGCATCAGAGTGGAAAATTAACAAATAGTGTTGGAGTCGGTTTAGACACAGTTTCTGTCAGATATTGGACTGGTGAATTTAAGCACCTGGCAACCCTGGAAGGCAGCCTCAACAGCATGTTTATAAGCAAAGTGCACAATTATTGGGAAATGTGTTTACATATGGGGATCATTTTAAATCCACATTTAACCCATCAGCGCAGTATAACAAACAAAAACACACACAAAGTAGTGGGCAGTAAACACATGAACTCCAATTGATGTATGATGGCATTACCATGGTAAACAATCATGGTGTCTTGGACACTACTATGTACCACAGTACTACAATAGTAATACTACAGTATTAGGAGTATTACATTGGTAAAACTAGTTGCATTCAAGTTAGTATATTATGACCACCTACCTAATATTGGGAATAACCACCTGTACCACTCACCAGAGTCATCGTTCCTCTCCAGCAACATTGGCTTGTGGGGCACCACTGTTATGCCATTGGGAGACACTCAGTGTACGACTATGATATCTCTAGAAAATCCCAGTTAGCAGTTTCTGAGATGCTTCCACTCTTCACCTGGTACCCTATTATGATGTTATTTTGTACATTAGTTAAATCACGTCCTTTGCCCATCACAATCATTTTGCACTCTGCTACAACTGACTGCTGTGCTCGTTTATTCAGCAAACTCTGTTATGTGGCATCCCAGACTATGTTCACTGTGTATTACCAGTATAGTACCATTCTACTATCATCATGATCATGTCTAAAAAATATGGTTTTGATGCTGTTACTTTTTTGAAAGTGAAGGCACCATGTCTTTCTACTGCCTCCTTGTGTCTTGACATGACCGCCCCGCTTTATGCATTTTTAAATCATTATATACATTTTTATTTTTGTTTTAAATACATTTTATAAAAGTTTCCTTTGTTTGCTTTCAGGTGTATTGAAATATCATGGTCATATCAAATGAACCAAATCCCTGCAGGCTTCTGACAACACCAATCCTCACAGGAGATTGAATTATATGTATCGTTTGTCTTGCCTGGTCCAATCAAGCTGTCATGACTGCAGCGCAGACGACAGGTATCCTAGGCTGCTGTGTCAGAAACACGCTGGCATTTGCATAGAGTATGTCCATAAATAAATATTCAAATCGGCTGTTGATGAATTGCACCTATCTATCCTAAATGGCCATGACAGTCATCTGATTGCACTCACTCGCCGTTTCTAATAGGGGTTCGTATCCCAGTTAAGATCACTTCCCTCGCAGGTAAATTCCCACACGGCACTTCTCTGTTTCCAAGACATAATCAGCAGGGATTAGAGAGCAATATCAGAATGACATTACGGTCTGTCATTCTGCTATCATGAAGGGATTTACTGAGCTGCAGAAAATTAAAAAAAGCCCAAAATCCACTGTGATTGTCACATCTGAATTAGATGACATTTTAGAATTAATAAATGTGGATGGATAAATAAATAAATAAACACATACAAGCATATAAAGTAGGAATGTACCAAAATGAAAATTTTTGGAAGACACTGAAACATTTGGCCAAATACTGATCACAGTTCTTCACTTACAAAATTAGTAACTAAACTATTTCCCAAAATAAGTCTTGTAGTCTGTCAGTAATAAATGTCTGTATTTTAATAAGTAGGTTTAATATTGTGAGTTTAATTGATCATTATTTTTATATTTGTTTAAACAAATCTTAGAAAAATTAAGACTAACTAAGATTAACATTAAGAATTAGACTAATATTTAATTTAAAAAAACATTAAACAAAATGATGAACATGGCTCAAATGAATGATGTAAACCACATGGATGTTTTGTGAGTTTAATGTGAGTGTAATTGGCTACAGACACTGAAACAATGAACATTTCTTCTCACACAAACACAACCCAAGTTAACACAACACAACACAAACAAAACACAAGTTAAAACAAACACAACACAACCTAACACAACACAACACAAACAAAACACAAGCTACAACAAACACAACACAAACTAACACAACACAAACAAAGCACAAGCTAAAACAAACACAACACAAGCTAACACAACACAACACAAACAAAACACAAGCTAACACAAAGACAACACAAACAAAACGCAAGCTAAAACAAACACAACACAAGCTAACAAAACACAACACAAACAAAACACAAGCTACAACAAACAAAACACAAATTAACACAACACAACACAAACAAAACACAAGCTAACACAAACGAAACACAAGCTAAAACAAACACAACATAAGCTAACACAACACAACACAAACAAAACACAAGCTAACACAAAGACAACACAAGGTAACACAACACAACACAAACAAAACACAAGCTACAACAAATAAAACACAAGCTACAGCAAACACAACACAAAGAAAACACAAGCTACAATAAACAAAACACAAGCTAAAACAAACACAACACAAGCTAACACAACACAACACAAACAAAACACAAGCTAACACAAAGGCAACACAAGGTAACACAACACAACACAAACAAAACACAAGCTACAACAAACAAAACACAAGCTACAGCAAACACGACACAAAAAAACACAAGCTACAATAAACAAAACACAAGCTAAAACAAACACAACACAAGCTAACACAACACAACACAAACAAAACACAAGCTAACACAAAGACAACACAACACAACACAAGCTAACACAAACACAACACAAACAAAACAAGCTACAATAAACAAAACACAAGCTAAAACAAACACAAACAAAACACATGCTAACACAAACACAACACAAACAAAACAAGCTACAATAAACAAAACACAAGCTAAAACAAACACAACACAAGCTAACACAACACAACACAAACAAAACACAAGCTAAGACAAAGACAACACAAGGTAACACAACACAACACAAGCTAACACAAACACAACACAAACAAAACAAGCTACAACAAACACAACACAAGCTAAAACAACACAACACAAACAAAACACAAGCTAACACAAAGACAACACAAAGAAAACAAGCTAACACAAACACAACACAAGTTAACACAAGCTAAGACAACACAAGCTAACTCAAACTCAAAGCTAACAACACTAGCTAGCAGAAACACAAAGCTAAGCGGCTGTATTCTGGCCTCATCATAACAAGTGTAGTGAGTCTGTTTTGTTAACTAGTGAAGAAAAGCAGAATTCCACTTCTACTCCTCCCATTGGCACCATGACGCTGGTGTAAGTTTGTTTACAATGCCATGACAACGGCAATGTCTGTGAAGCGTCAGTACCAGCAAACACATAATGGCCAATTTATAGTCCAGATGATGTGTAACTCAGCAAAAAATGTAAATCAGACAAATTTTACATTAAGCTATTGGAAATAGTGCACATTGGCGGCAGCATTTCTGTAATAAGGGACGTGTTTAGTGTATAGTGTATAAAGTTGGTTGGATATGATGAAAGACATTTAAATGACTTTAGAGGATCACACGTGTCAGCTGAAATTGATTATCTATTTATTCCAGTGTGTTATCAGTATAATTAATAATAATTACTTAAACAGTAGCCAGTTATGAATGTAGACAGTCACTTGTTGTACCAAAAACTTGCTGGTGCAGGACTATGATAGCCAACAGCGCTGCAGCATCCGTCAACCACACTTTTTCTGTCAAGCCACAGTTGTTGCCTAGACTATAAAATGACCTTAACATTGTAAGGGACCGCCATGAGGGTGGGGCCTTTCCTCTCAGTTGAATGGCTATTGGCCAATGGTGTGGGCTCCTTTCTCCTTATTGGATTGGCATAGTCTCGGCTGCTGCCGACCTGCTCTAGTAGTTAAGGGGATGCTCCGTTGCTAATGGCTGTCTACCTTATGTCACATTCTTTAGTGCCAGTCATCAGTTTATTATGTCCAGCTGGTCACTGGCTTTCTTAAGGGCTCCAATGTAATGTGTTAGAGCCAGTGCACAATCAGGTTCCAGGTATTTTCCATCTGCTTACTTATCCCTCGCTAAAACTCCCTTTTCTGTCTCTGGCATGTCAGTAGCATCATCTAAGGGAGGTCTTTCTTTGCTATTTTAAGCACATATGTTATGTATATGTGAGTGTGCATGTAGGTATGAGGGGCTGTGTGATTCTTCAGCTGGGCGAGTAAAGGCCATAACTCCTAGCATAAGAAGTATGGCAGACTCCTTGCACTGTAGCTCCCTACAGTAGCGTTCAGGGCTGGTCGTGACTCCACCCTCGATGGGATTCCATCCAGGGCAGTTAGGGTACTCCCTTGCAGCACCCTCGCCCTATAGGAGTGGTGAGCCTGAAGTGGAATTACTCTCCAATCCAATTCACAATAAGGGGGCTAACACAGTATATGCATAAACAAATGGACTACAGTCTGTAATTGTAGAACTAAAAAGTGCACATACAGTGACTTGCAAAAGTATTCAGACCCCTTGATGATGAACAGAGCTCCTTGGGACACTCAAAGCTTGGGATATCAATCAATCAATCAATCAAAATGTATTTATATAGCGGACGTTGTCACAAAGCAGCTTTACATAATTAGTATCAGACAATTTGAATCTAAGCCCGATGTGAGCAAGCCGAGGGCAACAGTGGCAAGGGAAAACTCCCTCAAGGCTAACTTAACCCTGCTTTAAACTTCTCCACAACTTTATCTCTGACCTGTCTGGTGAGTTCCTTGGCCTTCATGATGCTGTTTGTTCACTAGTGTTCTCTAACAAACCACTGAGGCCTTCACAGAACAGGTGTATTTATACTGAGACTAAACTACACACAGCTGGACTCTATTAACTCATTAAGTGACTTCTGAAGGTAATTGATTGCACTGAATTTTGTTTAGAGGTATCAAAGTACAGGGGCTGAATACTTTTGCACGTCACACTTTTAAGATTTTTATTTGATTGCAAGCCACTGTATATAGTCTGATATAATGGGCAATTATTTAATATTTTAGCTGATCAACTTCACCTGATAAACGTGATTTGTGTGACAAAAATTATATTTTGGCAAATGACAGCATTACCTTTTAGCACTAGGTCTCATTATGGGATTACAGTAAAATTTAGCCTATTTCCAGACATTCTTACATATATAAAGTGACCTTTCCAGCGAAATGACCTCACTGCACTAGCGGATCAATTTACGTTTCTGCTAGAAGGAAGTAAAACAGAAGATAACTACACTTGATATGCTGACGTTATATATGTACAATGTCTAGAAATAGGTCAAATAATCTTAGGATCCTCTTAGAACAGTTACATAATGAGGAATATAAGTTATGTTGCCTGCATTTAACATGCTTCCACTTGCCAGCATATTATATTTAACAGTGAAATGTGACTCTAAAGAGAAGAGAGGAGAAATGGAGGGAAAAGAAGAGGAGCCAGACAGTAAAGAAGAGCATATCGGAGGACTCTGACAGTTGAAGTGCCTGCTCTGGCAGCGCTAGAGGCCTAATGGCTGTAGGGGTGGCTGCCAGGTGGCTGATTTATGACCTATTTGGAGATTACTCTGCCGTGCCCAGCCTCACGGTCCAGCTGAGTGAGAAAGGAGAAGGGAGGAGCGCCACTTTGATCTTCACTGAGAGCATTGGTATTCAGCGCTGGACCATAGGAGAGAAACACACCTCCGGGAGCCTGGGTTTTCTCTCTCTCGCACACACATGCATGGCCTCCTGCGGGGTCTTAGCTCCACTCTTCTTGGCTTTTCCCCGCTTGAGAAATGCAGCAGTCAGGGGTGTTTCTTAGCCTCAGTCAGCACAGCTAAGCCTGCATATTTTCTCAAAAACAAGCCTTGAGGACAACTATTTGCTGCAAGGTGGACAACAGTAGTCCTCTCTGGCATCTCTTCAACTTGAAAGCACTCTAAAACACTTCAAAACACAGTGGTACTGGAACCAAAGTCATCCAAAAATGATTAAATAACTACAGTCGTATTATGATCACCCCTGGCTTAGAATATGTCATGTGACAGGGTTTGCTGCAAGTATAAATAAGCGAGCACACCAGTCAGTTATAGCAGAGTGTAAAACCATCATCATGGACAAAGGAAGTGATGTGACTGATGTCCAAAAGGACATGATAACAGAGTACCAGGTGAACGATGGTAGCATCTCAGAAACCACTAACTATGTGGGATGTTCTAGA
>BRDA01039942.1:0-10353 GCA_036984385.1 Crenuchus spilurus
CTAATTAGTGTTAATTGGTCTTCCAGCTGTTCGTTATATGCTCAATTTCCTTTTTCCAGCCACTTATTGCTACTTGTCCCAAATTTTTGGGATTTCTTGACACTGTGAAATTTTTAATCATGTTTCTCCTTTAAAATGTTACATTTACTCAGATTAAACTTTTGATCTGTCATCTATGTTCTAATACAAATAAAATATTGACATTTGCCATCTCCACATCATTGCATTCAGTTTTTATTCACAATTTGTTTAATGTCCCAACTTTTTTGGAATCCGGTTTGTACATGCAAGTAAATTAAAACATTTCACTTGCAGTTGCTGTCCATCGCATGCCAAGCCTAGCTATAAATAGGCAAATCCTCTTGGTTACGTGTCCATGATTAATCAGTGAATTTGATTGGTTAAGAGTTGACAAGCTTAGTAGGCCAATTTGTAACCATTGCTTGGGACACAATATATTAATTTACTACTACGACTGTTACACTGGAAAAACCCCCATTGCATGTATGTAATTTATATGTGTATATCAGTAAATATATTGTACTTTAAGCAATCTTAGTTATTTTTTTTTCGTGAAAACAATCATTTCAACTTAAGTACATGTATGCGCAGTATTGAACTAAGGACGCTGGCTCTAATTTACGTGACACAATTACACTTTCCATTTCCAACATTTAAATGTTCATGAATTTGTGTGCTGTGTTGTGTTTTTCAAAGGATGATCAGCAGCCTCTTTCATTTTTCAGACAGAACTGAACGTGAACTTCAAGTTAAGAACAACTTGGCGAGTTACGAGAGAGTCAGACCACTCGTAGATTTATGAAAGAGTTTAAGTACGACGTGGATTACGAAGGCTTTCGGGAAACACTAGTAAATTTAAGAATGTTTGTAAGTACGAGGTTACGAAGTACTTAGTGTTAAGAACATATTGGGAAACACACCCCAGACCTACACAACAGTCAGGTCTAATTTTGGACCATTCCTCTTCACAAAACTGTTTCATTTCTGCAATATTCTTTGAATGTCTGGTGTGAATCACTCTCGAGGTCATGCCACAGCATCTCAATCGGGTTCAGATCAGGACTGTGTCACTCCAGAAGACAAACTCAAAACTGCTGTGTTTTTTAGGGCAGGGTACCTTTAACCAACACATCCAATCTCATCACATTAATTGGCTCCAGGTTGGCTGACTCCTGGCTCCAATTAGCTCTTGGAGAAGTCATTAGCCTAAAGGTTCATACTTGTTCTACTCTGCACTGTGAATGTTTACATATTGTGTTCAATAAAAACATGAAAACAAATATTTTGTGCTGTATTAGTTTAAGCAGACTGTGTTTGTCTATTGTGACTTAGATAAAGATCAGAACACATTTAAAGACCAATTTATGCAGAAATCCAAGTAATCCCCAAGAGTTCACACACTTTTTCTTGCAACTGTACATGTATACATTATCTCACAAAAGTGAGTACACCCCTCACATTTCTACACATCTTATATCTTGAAATGAAACCTGAATATGAGAGTAGTCAGTGTACAGCTTGTATAACAGTATAGATTTACTGTCTAAACATCAACACACAGACATTAATGTCAAGTAGCTGCAACACAAGTGAGTACACCTCACACTGAACATGTCCACATTGTGTCCACAGTGTCAATATTTTGTGTGACCAACATTATTTTCTAGCACTGCCTTAAGCATCATGGGCGTGGAATTCACCACAGCTGCAGAGGTTGCTACTGGAATCCTCTTCCACTCTAACAAAGCTGGTGAATGTTAGACACCTTGTGGTTCTCCACCTTCTGCTTTAGGATGTGCCAAACGTGCTCAATTGGGTTTAGGTCACCATCACCTTTACCTTCAGCTTTCTCAGCAAGGCAGTTGTCATCTTGGAGGTGTGTTTGGGGTCGTTATTATGTTGGAAAACTGTCATGCAGTCCAGTTTCTGAATGGAGGGGATCATGCTGTGATTCAGAATGTCACAGTACATGTTAGAATTCATGTTTCCCTCAATGAACCACAGCTCCCCAGTGCAGCACTCATGCAGCCACAGACCATCATGCCAACACCACCATGTTTGACTGTAGGCAAGACACAGTTATCTTGGTACTCCTCAACAGGGTGCCGCCACACATGCTGGACACCATCTGAGCCAAACAAGTTTATCTTGGTCTGCTCAGAACACAGAACATGGTTCCAGTAATCCGACTTAAAGGGACACGTGGTGCCCCCTGAAGACATGTGGTGCCCCTGTAAAATCGTGGTGCCCTATGCACAGCACATGACCCACGTATGCGGAGCGCTGGCCCTGAGTATACATCACTTAGGAATTCCATAAGTCAAAGTGAAAGAGGCTGTTTGGAACTTTACACGTCAGGTTCTGTGATATACAGCATTATGGGCTCTTTCAGATTAAGAGCTTTTCACTGTCCATCACTCTCTTTAAGCTGATGTTAATATGCTGCTCTTGAAGACTGAATGATGAATTGAACATCACATAGATATTTTTGGCAAATCTTGAAGACATCGCGTATTGAAATCCATCTTGCCTGCTGACAGGCATCTGGAAGCAGAAATGCTTGTGCTTACCAACCATAGAACAGAAACCAGCAACTTCATCTTATGCTAGTAGCCCATTGGGCACAATGTGGACATGTTCACTGTGAGGTGTACTCACTTGTGTTGCAGCTTTTTGAACATAATGTCTGTGTGTTATGTTCAGATGACAGATAATCTATACTGTTATACAAGTTAACAAACTTTTGAGAGGCATTGTAAGTGCACTTTGTATACTCTGTTAACCTTTTTTCACCTGTTCAATGGGTCTGCAGTCAACAGGTGTGCAGTATAAGAGGGCTAACAAATTCTGTTGTAGTATACTACAACTCCAAAGAGCACCTAAACACACACACTACAAGTTTGGGGTCACAAATCATATTTTTTCTGGTCATTTTGAGACTATGATGAGACTATGACAAGTCAGCACACATACATACTCACTGAACTCACTTCTATTTAAAAAAAGATTCAGCACAATTAACCAAGTTGTCTTACCTTTGTGCTCTCCTGTGAGGACAGACCACATTGACTGTCCACTCCAGAAAGCATTTGAGCTTGCAGCTGAGGCAGGGAAAGCGGTGTCCCAGCTGCTCCAGCAGCTCCTCTGTACGCAGCCCGTAGACGACGGGGGCGATGCACTGCGCCAGGCTGAAGAAGGCGAACGTGATGACGGCGAAGAGCTCCTTCACTGCCAGAGTGAGCAGACCTTGCTTCATCAGCACGTGCAGCACGAAGTTGACGAAGTTGGGCAGGATGTAGACCGCCAGCTGAACGCTGTGCAGCGCGATCGTCCTGCAGGCCGCGCGGTTGCGCCGGTTCAGCACGCCCAGGCGGCGGCCCACGCACAAGATGCGCGCGTAGCTGTAGAGGATGAGCAGCGTGCACGCGGAGATCAGCACGATCTTGTGCACTTCACCGCCCTTCAGCACCGTGCGTCCGCAGCTCCCGCCGCCCGCCTCCGACGCCCGCTTCTGCACGTCGCCGTACAAGCTGAGCGGGATGACGGCGGCGAGCGCCCACGTGAGCATGCACACCAGCCAGGGCCACGCGCCCGGGCACCAGCCGCCGTACCGCAGCGGGAAGCAAATGGCCGCGTAGCGGTCGAGCGCCATGACCGTGATGGTCAACAGGATGCTGCACGCGCTCGTGGTGAGCGCCGTGACGATCGCGGCGCACAAGGCGTCCGACACACGCGCCCGCAGGTGCGCCTGCAGGTGGAAGGCGAAACACAGGGCGAAGTAGGTGCACGCACACACGAGCAGGTGCAGGAGGAGCGCAAAGCGCACGTGGCCCCGCAGCCGAGGGTCGCGCGCGATCGTCCAACTGATGAGCAGGTTGAAGACGAAGAGGATGACGAAGGCGGCCGCGGACGCCCACACGCGCACCCCCATATACAGACCTGCCTCCGCGGCCGTGTAGTTCAACATCGTCGCGTTCATCTCGAATCTTCTTCAGACGCCATCACGGGTTCCGTGTAACTGTAAACGTCCACGTTAAGCCCTTCAGAACACAGTCAGGTAATCATCGCGGTTCCGTGCGGCTCGGTTACTCGCTGTCATGTGACTTTTGTTTTTCACTTCTGTGCGCGTGAAGATCCGGATCTTCCTCTGCGCTTGCGAGGAAACACTTTGCGCGCGCGTGCCTTCTTCCGCTTGAGAGATGTGTGCGTGTGTGTGTGAGTGTGTGTCACACACACACACAGAGAGAGAGAGAGAGAGAGAGAGAACATATAGAGAAAAAGAGAGAGAAAGACATGAAAACAGAGAGAGATACAAAGAGACACAGAGACAAAAAGACAGTCATAGAGAGAGATAGAGACAGACTCAAAGAGAGAAATAGACACAGATAGATAGACAGACATAGAGAGATAGAGAGAACAACATGAAAACATACACAGAGATAGATAAAGAGGGCGAGACCCATATTATATATATATATATATTCATAGATAGAGATATATGTCCTGATTTTTTTTTTTCCCTTTCTTTTTAACTTTTCTTTTAATTTTAATTTAATGTTATTATTGTTATAAATGTCATTGCTGTAATGCTTTGGCAATACTGTATGTCACACAGTCATGCCAATAAAGCTATTTTTGATTTGATTTGAGAGAGAAAGGGAGAGAAAACGAGTGAGAGAGAAAAAGACAGAGTGACAGAGACAGATATATAGAGAGAGACTGAGAAAATGACAGAGAAAGAGAAATAAAGAGACAGATACATAGAGAGAGAGAGAATGAGACAGAGACACAGAGAAAGAGAGATACACACACACAGAGAATGAGACAGTTACATCTGTTACACCACAGAGGAATAAATCAAGTGTAGTGAATTGAAAAAGTGTGGAAACAGAACAAACACAAGCTATATCCAATAGGACAGGCCTGAATTTCAGTGCAGCATTGCGCTGAATTCATTTAGAAGAATTCATTAGATTCTTGCAAATTTAGCATTAATAATGCGGGAATTTCCAACACACATTTAGAGCAATAATGATTAGCTAACGTTAGCAGCAGGGCAGAATAGATGGCTTTGAGTTTATCTGTCTGAACATTGGTGTGCAGGCAGTTCCTCAATGTGCAGCAACCTGTTGGGAAAAGAAAACTTCGACAAATCAGAGCGCTAGTTTTAAACTCTTCAAACATGCTACAAATGGACAGCCATGAAGCCTCAAAACCGAAATAATAAAACTTTTCATCCCTATTGGTTTGTCTTCATATTGTCACTGGAGAGGACAGTGCTAAACACCCATTCAAAGGTAAATGGCAACTGTGAACTTTATCCATCTCCAGCGCCAATACAAGACTAAACATGTGTGAGTTTGGTCCCTATCACAACAGACAGAGCAAATAAAAGCGATGTGTAACTGGCTAATAATTGTATATAAAGGTGTGTATGTATTGTATCTAATGGTATTTAGGGATGTATGACTGCTTAAGGATTTAATTAAAATTTATATATAGATGTATAACTGGTTACACTGGAGTGTATTCATGCCTTGCAGTCATGTATTTCTGTTGTGGTTGCCGCCATGTTGAGTACATCATGCAACAAAAACAATGGAGCAAACTTAGCACTTGAACTCAGCAGAGCAGAAACGATACTCAGAATAAATTTATTCAATTGGATGTGACCCATATTTATTATCACGTGAGGGGATCATGCTCTGCTTCATTATTTCACAGAAATGTAACTCCCCAACACCTGCTGAACTCATGCAGCCCCAGACCATGGCATTCCCACCACCATGCTTGACTGTAGGCATGACATTTATTTTTCTATTCCTCACCTGATTGCCTCCACACATGCTTGAGACCATCTGAACCAAACAAATTAATCTTCATCATAGGACATGGTTCCAGTAATCCATGTCCTTTGTTGACATGTTTTCAGCAAACTGACTGCAGGCTTTCTTGTTTACAGACTTCAGAAAAGGCTTCCTTCTGGGGTGACAGCCATGCAGACCAATTTGATGTATGGTCTGAGCACTGACAAGCTGACCTCTTCATTCTCTGCAGCAATGATGACAGCACTCCTGCGTCTATCTTTCAAAGACAGCATTTGGATGTGACGCTGAGCACATGCACTCAGCTTCTTTGGACAACCAACGTGAGGTCTGTTCTGAGTGGACCCTGCTCTTTCAAAACACTGGATGATCTTGGCCACTGTGCTGCAGCTCAGTTTCAGGGTGTTGTCAATCTTCTTGTAGCCTTGGCCATCTTTATGTAGTGCAACAATTCATCTTTTAAGATCCTCAGAGAGATTTTTGCCATGAGGTGCCATGTTAGAACTTTCAGTGACCAGTATGAGAGAGTGTGAGAGCTGTACTACAAAACAGAACACACCTGAGACCTATACACTAACGAGTCACATGACATTTTGGAAAGAAAATGACAAGCATTGCTCAATTTGGACATTTAGGGGTGTAGTCTCTTAGGGGTGTACTAAATCACTAGATTTGTCACATTTAAAAAAAAAGACAAAAACAAAAAACATTGCTACACTGTAAAATCTGATAAGTTGATCTTACTTAAAGGAATTTAGGAAACCGGTTGCCTTGAAATAGTTAAGTAAATATAACTATTATTTTCAAGTTAGGTTTACTTGATGTCTATCATTTAAGTGTACTTAAAATACAACTGTATTTACTCAGTAGATTTGAGTTGTTCTGACTTAAAGTAGTATATAGATGTAAGTTGGCGTTTTTAAGTAAACTGTTGAAAAGAGTTAACACTAAGGCTTGGATGCCTATTTTTTATGGCTGTGTGGCATTGCAGCTAGCAGCTAACATCAAGAGTAAAACTTACTCTCAAGTATTTCTACTTAATAGACGGCAGTTATCACTATTAACAGAACATATGGCCTGGGGAAATGTAATAATGACTTACTGAACCATAGCAAACAAACAATAATTTGTATTAAAGTTGAACTTACCTATAGCTAAAGTTCTTTGGTCTGATGTGTAGGTCTGGAAAGTTCTCCCGCCCAGCTCCTCCACGCATGCGCAGTGCAGAACTCGAAAATGTCTAGTGTAGTTTACTCAAGTGTATTTAGTTTTGGAAGGTTTTCATACAAAACGAGAACTTTACTAAAACTATACAAGTTAAATCACTAGGGGAGTATGAAATAAGTTAACTACACTAGTGTTATTTGAGTAAGATTTGGTGTTACCTTTTACAGTGTAGGGATCTGAAAAAATTTGCTAAATTGGCAACAGTGGTTCTTTTGGTGCAAAAGAACGTGTGTAACATTATGTATAGGGATGTACAGTATGATGACTTAAAAATGGTGTATATTGATGTATAGTGATGCATATGTGGTCAAAAATTCAGGGTACGAATTACGGGGGGTATTGGGGGGGGTCTGACCCCCCCAATTAAGACTTCAACCCCCCCAAAAGGAGTAAAAACAATAGTTTGGGGGGTCAAAACATTTAAATATACTTCTTACATATAATGTTAAATACTACAAAAACAATGCAGTATCTATGTCTGGAAGAATGTTGTGATACAATTTCAAGCACCCCTAAAGTGGATCATACCATCCCATGTTGTTATCCATTCCTCTCGTTTGCCTGCCTGGCTCATTATTGGTCAGGTGGCTTGCGTCTTCATTAAGGTGCACAAGCTGCTCAAGCTACAGCATTAGTGTAAGTAGTTTGCTATCTTCTTTAAACACACTTTTCCTTACATAAATAATTCACATGAATTTGCTGTCCCAACTTAAATGCTGCTAATTTACCATTCCGCGTTAAATGCTGCTGTGGTGTCACACAGGCTTCAGGCTGTAGATACTATTTTTGCCGCTTTTAAGGTGGAACAGAACATTCAAATGGGAATCAATGTTTTGTTTTATATGGACTGTTTGTGATTTCTGCACAACCTAAACAGAAATGTGTAAAACTCTTAAAACACTTTATCATCTACTTCTGTAATGCTGTAGACATTACAGTAAGGCAACAAGACACTGTAAGGATTGTAAGACTTCAGTTTAGTGAAGCATGCACCTGCGCTGTACTGGTTTCCATTTACTCCCTGAAGAAAAACTTGACCCCCCCAATTATCATTGTATAATTTGCACCCTGCAAAAATTAAATACAGGTAGTTATAGCTAACTGGTTAAAAATGTGGCATATTGTTGTATAGTAAGTAATTAATAATTGAGTATATGAATTGTATTAATACTGTAAAATGGTCTTATTACTTGTGTGATGAATAACTAGACATGGTGGTGAGTGAGAACTATGTACTTAGTAATAAGTTGTGATGAGTGAGCATGTTAACTCGATCAATACTGATCAGCAAATGTGACTGACCTCACACCACATAGTGCCGGACTGTACTCTGCTGCACCACCTCAGTAAGTTGGCAGGTCTGCAGCTAGTATCCCATACATATGTGCCTAAATCTCTCCTATGTGTCACATTTCATTTGGTAATTCCCTCATTTTGAAAAATGAATTTCATGTCCTGTGTATTATAACAGGCTTTCCTTATTATGCTATAGTGTTTAAATAAACGCTAACAACTAATAATTTAAAAGGAAAAAAACCTGACAGTTGACTTCAGAAAAAAGTTTGAATGAGCATGTTTTAGTTTTAGAGCAAGTGCTCTATCTTGTGGTACATCTGCAGAGCTGCAGTTTACTTAGATCTTTTGAAATGATGATTTATTGTTGTTGCTGTTTTGTCATTATTATTATTATTATTATTATTACTGTTATTATTACTGTTATTAATAATATGAAAGTGCTGCTCACCTCCTTCTGCAAGATCTGGGAGATTTGGCAAATGGGTGTGCAGTCCTGCTTGGCTTGATCTACAGTTTAAACTTGACCTGTCCCATGGACCTGCGATACACATTTGAGTTTCTTCAGAAAGTGTTGGTGGAACTGGATGGTAACAAGCTCCAATAAAGTGCAGGTCCTCAAAAACAAACTGCATCAGTAAAATTTACAGTGGAAAAGACTTCTGTTGACTTATTTTGACAGAGCACTGAACTGTGAGTGCCTTTGGTTATTGGAGTAATGCTGGGTACAAAAACAATAAGCAAACTTGAGTGAATTTTGTTTGATTGTAATAACTACAAACTTGAAACAAAATTAATTCTAAAAGTGAGTTGGATGGGAACTTTCCATTAAGATGCAGGTCCTGATTAAAATCACCTGCAGTAGTCAAGACTGGACCTGGAGTTGGACTTCTGTTGACTCATCGGCTGTTACACATCTTTATTTGGATTAACACTTAACAGCCGATGAGACAACAGAAGTCTAATTTTAATGGAAAGTTCCCATCCAACTCATTTAGAGTGAATTCAAACCTGTTTCATGTTTGTAGTTATTACAGACTGAAGCAGTCTTGTAGGGTTTTTTTTAAATAGTAACTTCAAGTTCAGCCATGAGCATTTGTCCTTGTAAAGTGAACAACTTTTTTTTCCAGCAAGTATTCAGAAATAAATTAAGATGGGACAATTGGCAGTACTGATATTTTTTTAACAATAAATGTTCAATATTTTCATTTAATGGTTTGTTCATTTTAATGTTTTATCAGAGTGCAATGTTCACATGTTCCTTGAGCAGTGCTAGTTATAAATCTTATGTTTAGCTAGTTTATAAAAACATACAAACTTTCTTCACAGTGCTACTTTAATCAGCACAGTCATATCAGGTGCCACCATTTTATATATTTATTTATTTATTTATTTATTTATTTATTTATTTTTAAAGCAGCAGAGTGGCTATAAGTATAAAATATGTATAAAAGTATGAGTTGTGTTCAATATGTTTGGACAGGCAATCAATGATGGTTATTTACAACATGGGGCTGGTTTGGAAGTTCTGGCAAGTTTTGTTAATATAATTCTGGTTTGGAAGTCGACCAGTTAAAGGAATTCAACCTTATCAGATATAATAGGGCAGAAAAACTTTAACAAAAAATAACTTTAATTTTAAAACATTCTATTTGTAATATATTTTGGTCTTATTATTTCTTGTACATTAAAAAAAAAAGCTTTTACTTTCTGTAAACTAATTTGTATGAAGTCAGTACTGTTTACATATTTTCTTTGATTTTGTATTGTCAGTACACCTTCAGTGTCTTGGCAGTGTCATGTTGGATCAATTTCTCTTGTTTCCAGGCCCGTAGCCAGGGGGGGTGCGTGGGGTGCGTTTGCACCCCCCCACAGAGCCAAAATGGTCCACCCTAACTAGGGATGCACCGATACCGATACCAGCATCGGGTATCTGTCCGATACCACGTGCGTGTACTTGTACTCGTATTCATAAAAGTGCTCCGAT
>BRDA01039944.1:0-42137 GCA_036984385.1 Crenuchus spilurus
TGTGTTTTGTTTTCATAGTCACAGTTTAATAAAACTATCTTATATATTCAATCTGCACGTGTGTCCGCATCTTGTCTGGAGTCATGCCTGACACAGGACAGGGCATTACACGGTCTTAGCTACACCCAGGACAGGGCGCCAATCCATTGCTGGGCAGACATACATACACACAAATCGACCGAGATAGAGACTGAAACCTAAGACCTCAAAGTTATCAAAGAGCTATCTATCTATCCATCCATCCATCCATCCCTCAGGGGCAGCCATGGCCTGGTAGTTACACATCCGGTCATGTGATTGGACAGTCGTCAGATGGCAGGTGATGACTGAAGTACTCTTGAGCAATGCACCTAACCTCCAACTGCTCCAAGGGCACTGGGGATAGGGCTGCCCACCATTTTGAGCACATGTTCATAGCCTAGTGTGCTCACTAGTGTATGTGTTTCACTGCACAAATGGGTTAAATGCAGAGGTCAAATTTTGATGTGTGCAAATCACATTAGCAAAAGTTGAATCTATTCAAATTTTAAAACTACACTATTTGTAAAGTTTCAGGGGCTGCAGTGATTATCACTAGAATCTTCTTCTCTCCTCCTCTTTTGCTTTCTCTCTCACATAGACATATCATAAATAGTGTAGTCTACAAGTCTATTTCAGTCATGTTACATTTGTAGGCCAATGTAGTGTTAGGAGCATTGCCCGAGGACTTTTATTGGCATAGTGTGGTATACTTGCCTACCTGGGAACTGAATCCCAGTCCATACACTACACTATATCAACCAATGTACTACAGAATAATATAATGTGATTATTATTATTATACTAATAATACTATCATAATACCCTTTTTAAGCTTGTCTTTGCTGATGTAGACAGAACACAAGGTGAATGGAGAGCTTCAGCAGAGAATCCTGACTCTAAGGGAAAAGTGATGGGGTAGGTTGAGAGATGAAGCTCTGCAGTGGTAGGACTCCCTTGGCCCCAACGGACCATCTGTGTTTGCTGAGTCTCACCATGACTATCTACACATCCTGCTGTGTTTGTCCAGCAATGTCGCTTGTGTTATCTGGACCTCGTTCTCTCTCTCAATTTGTAATATAAATTCAAAGATGCGCTGTGTCCCTTATCTATTAGATGTAAGAGCTGATAGTTGTGTTTCTTCATTACGTTGTACTGCCGCTAAGCAAACACAGCATAAGAGGGAAGTGTGCGACAGACCAGACTTATTTATTTTCTTAGCATGAGATGAGAAGGGATATGAGTGTGGTACAGAGAGACTATCTGCCTTCCAGCACATGAGGAACATCTGCCATCTAATATATGAGATGTTCTCTGGATAACAATATGCAGCCATAAGAGAGTGGACTTGCAGAATCATTCCCTGGTCAGCTACATCTGAAATGGTAATAGATTTTTGTAGTCATAAGAAAAGTCTGTATGTTCTTTTATCTTCATATTAAAAAAAAGACTCTACATTTTTACAGGAGTGATATCCAGCAGTGAAATGTGATTATTAGTTTGGGATCACCAGTGTTACAAGGAATAATCACACTTTTCTAATAATCATAATTTCTGCTGGCACCACTACGGGATTACAGTATTTTATTAGCACCAACTTCTTTGGTTGTTCTTTAATAACAAGGATATTTAAATCATATTAAAGGTGTGACTGAAACCCATATTTTCCTAGGGAAATTAGCCCCACCCCCTGTAAATAATAATAAACATTAACCGGTTAATTTATCTGGTAGTTAATCAAAGACTAATTTTTTTCAGACAGCATACGGATGTGGGCCATTTCTGTCTGAGAAATGGCACTGCTGGCCCAGTGATAGAACTGACGAACTGCATGTGATGCAATGTGGCCCTCATATTGAAAATACACAGATGTGGTCCACTTCTGGCAGAGACATGCAGTGTTACCTACAAATAAGCCATAAGTGGCCCACATATTAACAAACCTATTTGGCCCCCATCTTCCACTTCTGGAAGAGATGAGCCACATGAGCCATACATGGCAAGCTTCTGGTCTAGATTTGGCCCAGTTGTGTGTGCTTCACATTTGGCTGATATGTGGCCCTAATCTGGCATATATTTGGCCCAGATCTTGCAACTTGGAGTGGTCCTCCCAAGTGCCATCAATCCATGCTGCAAGTGGGCCAAATGAAAATGGGACATGAGGGCCAGATGTGGGCTAGAATAATTTTGCTATTAGTGTTCTGTTCAGCTCATAAAGTCCTACCCAGTAGAAGACAAGTGATAAACATTTTCAACCTTTTGTTTCTAATCAGAATATAACAATGAAATAAGAGCCAGTAATCCAGTAAATCATGCAACATTCAAATACAAACAAGATGATGCTGAATGAAATTAAAAAAAATTAGATAAAAAAAAAATTAGATTAAAAAAAAAAAAAAAAAAATATATATATATATATATATCTGTTCCAATACTTTTGCTCAGAAGAAAAATGGGTGGGTTCAGACAAAAGGTGATATAGTCAAAACTGTGTATCAAATGCCTGGAAAAAAAAGCTGAAATGTTAATCTTTTGTCTTATATTCATCTTTTAATGTCAAATCCAAATATTTTCAGTCTACAGCAACAATAAAGGGATTGGCCTCACTGTTCCAGTACTTTTGACGGGGAGTATATATTATGTCTCTGTTCAAATTTTAAGAGAATATCCATTAAATTTTCTAGTGGGCTTACTCTAACGCAGGATTGAAATGCACAGTCACTGTTTTTAGGGCAAATGTTGATAGAAAACAGTTGCTAAGATTTTGCTTGAAATGGAAATGACTGCCACTGTCATACGACTCCAGCAGGGTGTGTTTTAGGAAGAGGGCACAGATGATTCGGAGCTCATTTCATTCATTTTTTGGTGAAAGCACTTGTGTGAAATTGTGAAACACTCTCGAGGGTGAACCCTGTTCATATTACAAAGAGCGAAGGATTTACTCCGAGCAGCTGACGCTAATGCAGTAATCTCCCCATGCATTTCACCCCACATTTTTTAACGCATTTCAGAGGGATGGGCTTTTTACAAGGTTGTATTATCCTGCCATAATTCACTCCCACAAAGGACTTACTCTGCCATGTAATAACATTGTTGATGGAAAATTGCAGACCGCACAGTGATAAATTTTTTTATTTCTTTATTCTGCTGGCAGTGTACCAACTTGAATGGATTATAGGGGTAAAAAATGGCCTGCTCCCATTTAACCAACAAGGAGGGAGTGAAGGAGAAGTAGAGAGAAGCACTGTGGGTACGGCGACTGTATAATATTTCAAAATCACTAACATTTTGACAGAAACCATCCCTTCGCTAAAGAGGTCCATTTTATATTCATGGCTCCTTGGAGTATGAAGGTATCCTTTATAATTCCCACTGACCGATCCATTTACATTAACTACCTGAGTCTGAGTAGTCTCCATTGTGCACCACCATATAAAACCATTTTTCCAAGTCAGAGCTGATGGCCTACAGCAGTCTCCAGGTCAATGTATGCATTAATGCACAGATTTTGAAGACTCACTTAGCAGGGCCAAATGGAAAATAATGGCAGCCAAGGCTAATAAATCTGTGTAATATTTATTGTATAATATTTCAGCTTCATAATGCAGCAAAATCACTAACATTTTTACAGGACTGCCTTTTGGAAAAAAGTATATTATATAAAAATTGGCAGTGCTCTCTCTGGGCTGGTAAGATGGCACTCTCTCCACATCACTACTACACAATGTCAGCTGGCTCAGACTAGGGATCCTGGGCTTTCCGCCTGGAGGCGGAGCTTGACTTCACACGCATCGGAGGAGGCCTTTGTTAGTCTGCATCCTCCTAGAGTCAGGGACATTCCAAGTGATGGGGAGAGTCAACAAATGGGTGGGTTGATTGGCTACCAAACACATTGAGGAGAAAATCATGTAAAATTAAATTACTCATATTTGTAAAGATCCCCCAAAAATTTCTTTGGCATTAAGCTATACAAAACCCACTTGCCTAAAGTACCATTCAGTGTATGGTTCTTCAAAGCAAAGTTATATTATAAATGTTAAATATCAATGAAATAATCATATGTTCATGCCAAGAACCACTTAGGAATCTTATTTTTAAGACTTGTTCTTGGCGTTGGATGGTCTCTGTTGTATTTTCCCTGACTTAACATCTACATAAATTCATCAAATACATCAATTCATCAAATTCTGAAGACATTTAACAGAGCCAGAGTGAAGCTTATAGCAGCCAAGGCCAGGGATCAAATAATGAATCAGTTGTCTTTTATCAACCACGTAATAATTCAACTGATGTTTCAAAACCAAACACATCCTTTCAGTAAAAAACTTTCAGAATACAGTATTTATTCAGTCTCCGTAGAGTTTGAAGGTATCCTTTTAGAAATTCCCTTGACTTAACCATGTACATTAGCCTTCTGAGACTCCTGGCTGTGAACTGTCAAATCCATCCTTTTATAACTCCCCTATTGAAATTCAGAGCTCAGAGTCGAAGTGTGGTCAACTCTTAAAATGAAGGCACCAAAAAGGGTTCTTTGGAGCTGTGCAATAGGAAAAAACACTTATGGTTCCCAAAAAAACCTTTCAGTGGATCATAGACTAGAAACATGTCTATGAAGAATCATGTTAAGGCTTTAAAAATCTCTACCTGATGTAAAGGATTTATACCAAACCCTTTTTTCATAAACTCATACATCCAATCAACGAGCTAATTAAAACCCTTTATACATTAGCTTTATACATCAGCTTCTCTTGCTCTTATGAGTCTTCAGATTTCTGCAATACATGAACTTATTGTATAACATCAGCTTTATAATATGTATATTTGCTAATATTGTAGCCGCACCAAGAAGAAAAGCCAGGTGAGTACATGCTTCACTCATATTTGCTCTTTATTTGCTCTTTCAGAGGAAAGGTTAGGAAACAGGACTTGGTAAATTAAAAAATACACAGTCCAGTGATCTCTAGTGTAAACTTCACATATACGGTAACCCCACCAGACCACCACAGCGCAGGTACTGTTTGGGTGATGGAACATTCCCAGCATGATGGTGGTATGATAGTGTGTGCTGTGCTGGTGTTTCACTTCATTGTCACTGCCGGACTGAAAATAATCCACCACCCAAAACTATCCAGGCAACAGTGTCCTATGAGCAGAGTTATGTGACTACTCAAGAAGGACTAGAGGACTAACTAAACTAATGGACAGTGAGCTAACAGTGTTTAAAATCTCCAGCAGCTCTGCTGTCTCTGATCCACTCATACCTATGCAATGTACACTAACACACCACCACCACATCAGTGTCACTGCAGTGCTGTGAATGAACCACCAGCCAAATAATAGCTTCTCTTTTGGGCTCCTGACCATTGAAGAACAAGGTGAAAGGAGGCTAATAAAGTATACATATGAACAACAGTATGTAACTGTAGAACTACAAAGTACACCTATAATGAATATCTGGCAGCCTTACAGTTTATTAACTACATTAAGTAGATTATTAGCCTCAACCTGAAAATTCTGTTAAAACACATCTACAGTAGTTACAGTAGTATTAAACCTGTTATATGAGAAAAATATGTTTTGATCATCTACTCAATCTATTCAGGCTATGTTCACATTAGCAGGCTAAAGTAACTAAAATTCAATATTTTGCTTTAATGTGGCTCAGATCTGATCTATTCAGGGTTGTGTGGACGTCAAATCCCATCTTTTCAAATCAGATTTGCGTCACTTTCATATGTGGTTCTAGATTAGATAAGTATCAGATGCATGGACATGTGACATGAATGTGAGGTCAGATCAGATGTCATGTCTTTTTGCTTGTACACATGTGTGTAGTGGGTGAGGCAGCGTTGGCTTCTCTCGTTTACTCACGTCGCTGGCATTTATTCACCTTCTTCACCTGATCATGTACAGTCCAGCACCTGTTTACTGTCCTCCTGAGCTAAACACCATCACATATCAGCTACTAACACCTCTGTTTACTAACATCAGTCTCACTAATACAGGGTTACCAGATCCTCTAATACTCCATCACACATCAGCTACTAACACCTCTGTTTTACCAGTTTTACTCAAATCAGTCATCTCACAAATACAGGGTTGCCAGATCCCTCCCAAATCCCAAATCTCCTACCGATTTTGTAACAGTCATTTTGATTTTGTAACAGATTTTGAAACTTGGCCAAAATCTAAAGTGACACATACATTTCAATGAGCTTTAAAATGTAAATCTTCTTCAAATCTTACTTTTTCATTCAGCTTCTTCTTTTATTTAGTGCAAAAACCCTTCAAACAGCCAACTCTGAAGTTTTACAAGCAACTGTATTTTTGCAAACCTGACAACCCTGCACAAATGTGATGCTTTTTGTTGTATACATATATCAATGTGCGCATGCAAACCATTTCAGGGACAGATTCATTCACATTACATACAGATACAGGTCACTTACATTTGTGAACATGAACCGTCAAGATAGTTTAATCTGATTTAAGCAAAAAATCAGATTTAAGCAATGTGGCTTATGATGTGAACAGATGCTTTATTAATGTCAATTTACTGAAATGTTGTTAAGCCACTAATGAGTTGTTTCATCCATGAAGGGCCACTCAAAATAAAGTGGCCCTTATTGTAATTTAAGACCAAAGTGACAAATAGGAAGTCAACAAGGTCGCTTCAAATTTTGCCTCACAGCGAGCTATGCTGCTGTTGCCTTGGAAGATTATGCAGGATAACATCATAATCTTGTCACAGAATCACACGGAATAACATTTTTGCTGTCATAGCAAAAAATTTCGATAACATAAAAAATGTGTCAGTGCCTACAGTTTGCATGGTGATTTACTTTAAAAATGTATTTTAAATGCTTTAAATTTGACAGTACTTGCTTTTTAAATGAAAGAGTGTATGTAGAATCTCTTTCAAAATTATATATACTGTATATATGTATGTATGTATTTATACAGCAATGCCCACATCTAATATTCACTCTGGGGGACTGAAAGAGTCCGAATTGACTTGAGAAGGTTACAACAATCTGTCCCTTTAGTAAAAAGGTGTAATGTTGAAAGGTCCATTATATGCTGATACTTTGAAGTATGAAGATATGCCTTGTAATTCTCCCTGACCTATACATTTACATCCGCCCTCTAAATTACAGTACAACACTCAACTGTGTGCTAGCAAAAAATAACCTCTCTAAGTCTCCTATTGGTGAAATTGGAGCTGATGGCTCACAGCAGGTACCTGAGGCAGAGACAGGCTTCAGGACAAAATGTGGTATTCTACAGAGCTTTGAATTAATGCAGAGTTTTCTGAAGACACACTTAACAGGGCCAGGCAGAAGCTCCAACAGCAGCCAAGGCCATTGAGCACATAATGAATCTAGTGAGATAAGGAAAGAAAAAAGAAACAGCCAGCACTCCTCACTATACTGAATTGTTCTTGGCTTGATCGTCCAATTCTGGGGAAAAATAATGATACTGAACTTACCTTTCATGTGGAGGTCCTTCAAACTTTACAAAATGTCCATCACACTCAACTTCTCATCTGCAAACAAGCTTCTTCACAGAACTTTCTCACAGAAAGTTAGATTTTAAAGTCTTCTTATCATCTCGGTGGTTTCTCCCAGACAACAGTGAGATCAGATGGAAAGGAGATTTTAGTGTAGGTCTCCTGCTGCTCAGATATTTCTCCTGAGAAATAGACCACAATCATTTTCTCCTCTTGAGAAAGTGGAGATCACAATAAAGTCTCATAAAGCTCACAAAGACTGGAATCTTCACACTAAAAAAGTTCATGCTACAGTGATATTATATCATGAAAGTGTGGCATTTATTTCCTCATCTCCAACAATTTATTGAAACAAAAGCCAACAACAGTGGTGGGTAACCCCCCCAAAAAATGGCAATGTCTCAATAACGTGTCATGTGCCCTTCAGCATCAATTACAGCTTGACAACAACGTCTCATGCTGTTCACAAGTCGACATATTGTATGCTGAGGCGTGGCATCCCACTCTTCTTGAAGGGTGTCCCTCAGGTCATTGAGGTTTTGAGGTACAAAGTTACGATCCTCTACATGGCAACTAAGCTGGTCCTATAGGCTTTCCACAAGACTCAGGTCTGGAGAAAGTGTAGGCCACTCCATTTGAGGTACCCTAGTCTCCAGTAGCCGTTCCCTAATGACGTGACCTTGATGAGCTGGAGCATTGTCGTCCATGAAGATGAGATTAGGCCTGTGTTGTTCATGCAGAGGCACAATGGCTTTATTACTGATGTTATTAGAGTAATTTGAGTAATTTGTTATTAGAGTAATTTGGACTTGTCACTGTACCATTCACAGTGTAGAGCAGTTCTGTATTGACTAGACACACTAAGACCACCATCACCAAAGGCCTGTCTGGTGACAACAGTGGCTGATGTATAGCATCTCCTTCATGTCTCCAACATTTTTGGCAGTCATCATTTCTGCTCAGCGTGAATCGACTTTCATCACTGAACAGCACTGAGGCTCACTGGTCCTTCGTGCAATGTAAATGCTCTTTGGCTCATGCAAGATGATGATGTCTGTGCTTGGTGATGTGGTCAGGTACCCTTGCAGGTCGTCAAGCACACACTGATGTAAACAGTTTTGAAAGATCTGACATGACACTTGGTGCCTCTCACCTCCCTTAAATGTGCTGGAGTTGTGTGGCATCATCATCCGGTTCTGCAGGGAACTGCTCACAATGAAGCAGTCAAGAGTGTGGGATGTGGCCAAAGGACGTCCACTTCTATGTCTTTCTGTGACTCTTCCAGTCTCTCTGTATCTCTGTTACAACCTGCTGATGACACTCTGTGACACTCTAAGCTCAGTGCTCACTTCTGTCTGAGAACTTCCTGTCTGAAGCCTCACAGTGGTGAGATACTGTTGATCAAGGTGTCGTCTTGGTGTCATGATGTCAGAATGTGTACAGCATGATGAGGAGGAGTTTAAATACCAATTCTATTTGAACCAGGACATTTACTGGTCATGGATCAAACAGCTGTTGTGAATTTTGCTGTTAAGCTCCTTGTTGGAGAACAGCAAGTTGTGTAAAAAGCACTGAAACATTGAACAGCTCGACATGTTCATTCAAAAGTTTAGAGAGGGTCACATTAAGTTCACCTGTAAAGGTTAGAGTTCTATAGGTTCATCCTGAAATTTCACCCAAAAGCCAAATATCCCTCACTTTTTGTAAGTACTGTATATAATGGGCCAGAGGTAGCTCATGTCTTCAGAATTTTTAGAAGTCTCTTGAGCCTGTAAAGAGCAACATCTGAGCAATATAATTTTCCTTTGAAAGATTCTTTAAGAACCCAAGAGAAGAAATTCCAGCATCTTTATTTTAACAGATACATCCTTCCTCTTTTATCACTGCAAGACAAGGATGTTCAATGTCAAGCAGTGTGATACCATCCCTGTTCCAGTGTGCTTACCCAGCTGAGCAGAATCAGTTTCCAGCGACCAGCAAGCAACTTGTCTAAGTGAGACAAAGTGGTGTGCAATTGGAGCTCATCACTATGGCTGAGATATAACACAGGCAGACAGCTCAAATTGGGCATCCAGACTCCGGGCTCTGATTGGCAAGGCAGGTGCGAGTTATATGTGATCCTGCAGCCCATCAAGCTTACTGATCCACTCATGCTTCTTTGACACTGCCCAAGCCTTTCACATGCATATAAGCTCTTGATATGGTGAGGTTCCAGGGCAGATGAGGGCAGAATATTGAAAGAAGCATCAAACTAAAGTGGAATCAGAGAACAAATGATGTTGTAGAGCATTGTGGAGATTTGAGTAGGAGTAAAGCGAGATTGAGAGAGAATGTGTAAATTGCGCACCATTCAGTGAAATATGATGGATGATTAGGTATGCAGCCTTTGTGAATAAATGTCTGGAGATGAGTACTTTAGTCTCATTAGGAGGCATTTGAAAAAAGTAAGGAAGAAATGAAGGAAAGTGTACATTCACATTGTTTATTAGAAACACCCACCTTTATCTTTTCACACATTACAGACATTACTGTACTTTGTAATTCCACTCAGTAGTAACTACAGTCGAAACAGCCACTTTGTACTTGCATTTACTTTATTATAAACACCTTTCATACCTTGTTCACTCACAGGCCACTCCAATAGCATCTTGTCACTTTATGATAAACAGCTACTTAATGTGTCCACTGTATGGGTATAAAACTACCACTCAATTCATCACTGACCACAGAACAACAGCTGAACAGACATTCAGGTGGACGTTCTCAAAACAGCAGTGACACGGACATGACAGTAGTGTTCCAGTGTGTGTGACAGTAGTTGAGTTTTAACAGGTCTCTGTGGTCAGAAACTGACCTTGACGAGGGGCTACAGAAAGCTGTGCTTCAACTGTATATCAGTAAGGTGAAGCTACAAGGTGCACTGATGCGAGAGGTTATTGGTATGGATGTTCAGAAAGAAAGAAAGACACAAAAGAAAGAAAGAAGGAAGTAAACAACACAAAGAAAGAAAAAAGGAGGGAAGAAACAAAAGAAAGAAAGAAGAAAAGGACCAAAGAAAGAAAAGAACAAATGAAAGGAATGAATTAATAAGGGAATGAATGAAACAAACAAAAGAAAGAAAGAAAGAAAGAAAGAAAGAAAGGGAGCAAGGAAAGAAATAAAATAAAAGAACAAAATACAGAAACAAAAGAATGAAAAAAGAATGAATGAATGAATGAAAGGAACAACAGAAAGAAAGAAAGAAAGAAAGAAAGAAAGAAAGAAAGAAAGAAAATAAAGAAAGAAAGAAAGAAAGGAACAAAACAAAAGAGAAGGAAAGAAAAAGAGAAAGAAAGAAAAATAAACAAAATAAATAAATAAAATAAAATAAAATAAAAAAGATTTAATGAATGAAAGAAACACAATAAAAAACTAAGAAAGAATAAAGGATCAAAAAAGAAAGAAAGTAAGAAAGAAAGAAAAAATAAAGGAACAAAACAAAATAGCACAATAGAAAGAAAGAAAGAAAAAAGAAAGAAAGAAAGAAAGAAAGAAAGAAGAAATGAACAAAACAAAATAGAAGAAAAAAAGAAAGAAAGAAAGAAAAGGACCAAAGAAAGAAATAAAATAAAAGAACAAAAAAAAAGAAACAAATGAATGAATGAATGAAACAAAACAAAGAATAAAAGAACAAAAGAAAGAAAGATAGAAAAGAAGGAAAGAAGGAAAGAATAAACAAAAGAAAGAGAGAAAGAAAAAATGAAAGAAATTAATAACAGAATAGAATGAAAGAAAGAAAAAAGAGAATCAAAAGAAAGAAGAAAAAAGAAAGAGAATTAAAAGAAAGAAGAAGAAGAAGAAGAAGAAGAAGAAAAAGAAGTCTGGGTGGGTATTAATTCAAAGGGATGTGCTTCATATTCCAGAATGTTTCTTATGGGAATGAGCCTGAGTGTCAGTGTGAGCCGAGTCGTGAGTCTGAAACACACTTTATCATCTAGAATAACAGCTGAGACATTCATGCAGCTCTACAGATCACACACAAACCCTTAATACTGCAGCTCAAACGCTGTAATATCTCTTCAACATCTTGTCCAGTGTAAACGTTTAAATGAAGAATGTTAAAGGTGGTGCGGGATAAAAGAAAATGATTAAGGTTACTGACATCTTTTCTTTCTTTCTCAGCATTTTTTTAATACCGTCTCCCATTCAGTTACTACTTTAATCTGAGACCATTTCAGATAGATGGCAAAGATGATCTGCATTTCATTTCCTGTCAGGCAAACGTTACATTAACACACATCACACCTAATGTTTTCAGATGTCTTTGAGGCTCCCTATTGTACAGATGTCCTTAATGGCCAGTTTTACATCAGTAGAGTTCAGAGAGTTCTGTTACACAAAACAACAGACACCTCTGTCCTGGTACTGAACTCACAGTATTGTCCTTCAAATCGTTGATGGGAAAAAAGCCTCTGAAAGCAAATGGTTGGCGGATGTTAATTGCTCACGTCTGTGAAGCGTGACAGTTTCGTTTTTATAACACAGGATTCCTGCACTGGGCTCAGGCAGAGTGCGAAAAGGCCAAAATGAGAAAATGAGACGAGACAGAGATGAAAGGGTTTTAAAGTCAGTGGCGGCACAGAGAGAGAGAGAGAGAGAGAGAGAGAGAGAGAGAGAGAGGAAAAGCATAATATGTGATTTGAGAACACCATGGGGATAAAAGGAGAGAAAGAAAGAGAAAGAGTGTGGCATAGATGCCCTGTGAGAGTATTTAGAGAGCATGTTGGATTAAAAGTCTCCCCAGTATTGTTACCGAGCCAAAACTGCTGGATCCGATATCAGATGAATGAATCCAAACCATTCCTGTAACAAATCTAGGCTGGAATATTGTGTGATGTGATGTTGTTAGCTGTGGGAGTGCTGTGGTTTTGAGGATTATGTATTACTAGTAGATCGATGTCTCCATCAGTTAGAAAAGCTCAACATTTTAAATGTTTATGTAAATGTAGATGTGATGATACAGAACTTTTGGGTCTGATTCAATAGCTGAAAATGATTGTGACTGATGCTGACCTCATACTGATACTTTATTTTAATGCGAATAATGTATAAAATGAATGCTACATTATGGTGTTCGGTAGCCATTCCAGAGTCACAGAGTGGCTGGAAAAGGTCTAGAAATAGGGCACAAAAGTATCAGATGAAATTTTCAGACATGACTTCAATACAAGGCTAAACATCTGGAGATTCTAGAGACTTTAACCAAAACCAACAATGCATCCATCTAATCCATCCACTGCCTAGAGAGGTTCTCGAGCAGCTGAAAGAGGTGTGTTAGATTTGGGCTGGAGGTGAAACCTACAGGACGGTAGATCTCCAGGAGGCTGAGTGGTGACCACTGTATCAGTCACCTCAACCACCTGGATGATGTAAAAACAGACAGTCCACACCAGAACCCTCACCAGAGAGGTGACTTGGGACTAAACCAGTTTTTGAAAATGGAAAAGATCTACTCTTGTCAATGAAATGCCTAGTGATCTTTTTCTGACCTCAGAAACCAGCACCCTGCACTGCAAAAAAAAAAAAAAAAGATTTTTAAGAAAGTTAAAAAAAATCCTTGTTCATGGATATTTAAAAAAAAATTCTAAAAAGAAAAAAAATATTCTTAACAAGCAAGTTTTGCCCAAGAAAATTAAGTTAATTCCAAGGACATATGTCTAACTTTTTCTTAATAAGATATTTCAGCTCATCTTGAGCTTTATTTACCAGTTACAGGGTCTGACTATGGTTTGGTTGAACCATCTCTTTCTTATTTAAATAATAAGGCCACTTAAACAAATTCTCATTTTAAGAAATGAATTTAATGACTCTAAATCAAGAGTTCATAACACTCATTTAAAAAAAATTCTTAAGAAAAGCAATTATTGCATGTAAGAAGCACAATTTTCTTTAATTTTTGACAATTTAGTTTAATTTAAAAACACATGAGTTAGTTTAATTTGCTAGTTATAACAATTCTAGACAAGCAACTTTTGCTTACCCCACTGGCAGATTTTTTTTCTCAAAATAAGAAAAATTTCAAGTAGTGCGGTTTTTACAGTGTGGTTTTAAGTTTCAGCACCATTTGCAGTCACTGTACTAGTGGATTGGAAAGAAAAGCACTTCCTGATGTAGCTAAAAACCCTACATCCAGCAGCAACAAAAAATTTGTGTCTTCCACTAACCAGTCCTAAACCTGCTTAGCTTCAGTGAATTTGCATGCTATGTTATGCAGGTACTACGTCATGGTATCTTGCCATATCTAGTCTATGAAAGAATGAAGAGGGAGACCAAGAGAGAGAAGAGTGTTTGGAAAGCATACAAGACTGAAATTCATGGTTAGAACCTTAAATGCATGTGAGAGAAAGAGAGAGAGAGGGAGGGGTTAGGGGGCAGGAAAGAATGTATGTGACTATAATGAGATTGGAATGAGATAAAATATATATGGCTAAGGACAAGGGAATTGAAAGGTAAACAGGGAAGGAAGAAAAGAGTGCAAATGAAAATGTAGGTAGAATCTGGGAAAGAATGAAAGGAAATGGGCAAGAGAATATAGATACAAAAATAGAAAACAAGAAACACAGAACGAAAGAAAGAATGAAAGAAAGCGTCAAAGAATCTGCCTCCTCCACATTCAGCGACTCCTCCTGGGAATAGCAATGCTGCTAGCAAAGCCTGGATGCCCTCCTCTCCCCCTCTTCCCTCGCTTCCTCTCCTCCTCTCTCGTCCCTCACCTAGGGATTCCATCTGACTCATTACTGCACCTCACAGCCCCGGCCATCGCCACGGCAACATGGTCAGCCCTGTGATTATGGGATGTGTGGCATGCTAGTGCTTCCAGTCGCTCTTTACTCAGCTCCCAGCAGGGGGCAGTGCTACAACAACACAGGACTCTTACTGCTTTGAGTAACTGGCTGAATAAGTGGAATCAGGTGGCTGATTACAAGGTCTGAAACATTCATTTACAGAAAAACATTTGGAGTCATTAGAGGAGCGAGTACCGTCCACTGTGAGTGTTTATTATAAAACTGATCAGGTCTGCCAAATAGAGACAAATGTTAAGCCCAACATTAGTACATTTAATCCAGTTAACACCAATGCTACATTCTCCAGTAATCACCAGACTCAATCTCTGAATTGGATTGTTAAGAGGTCTTGTCTGGGCCTTGTCTGGATATTCTAAAGCCAGCTGTCATTGTTTTGGAAAATGTTAAGGCTGTTATAATGTCAAGATTGAGAAGAAAATGGTATCAGCAATTGTGAAAGTGACTTTTCCTTGTAAATCCAACAACAAGGCGCCAAGTTTTAAAATGTAATAAATCAGTCTCAAGTCAGATCTTCTGCAATGTCTTGTTCCAGTCCTGCTCCTGGGGATGTTCTGTGCTACAGTGTATGAATGAAAGTTACACTTATACAGCACCTTTTTAATAGTCAAGGACACTTTACAATCAACACAATATATTACAACTCAACCACACACACCAGCAGTCAATCGCAGTGTTCTCTCAACTGGAAGCGACTGTCAACCTGAAGGACTGCATCGAGCACTAGGGGAATCACCAGAGACAGAGTGCCAAACTATATCTGGGCATACACACACATTAGAGGCAGTTGTGGCCTGGTATTTAGTGATCTGGTCTTGCGATCGGGCGGGTTCAATCCCCGGGCAGGTCACAACATGCCCTTGAGCAAGACACCTAACCCCCAACTGCTCCTTGTGCACCATGGATAGGGCTTCCCACCACTTCAGGCACTTGTACTCACAGTGTTTACTAGTGTGTTGTGTGTTAAATATGGAGGTCAAATTCCATTGTATACAAGAAACCAAAGAGAAAGCTCAACTAGATTTCATACAGAAACAGTCCTGAATCCATATTCCAACAGATTTGATGAATTCAGTAACTTCAAGTTAATGGTTCAGGTAAAGAAAAATCATTTATATATGCATCTAATAATCTCAGATATAGCTGATCAGCCATGACATGTTTGGAGTCCAAATTTTGCAGGGTTAAGCAGACTAAGGCGCTGACATTATGATCAGAGGATCATGAGTTTGAATCCCGGTCATCAACAGCAGGGGCCTGAGAGAGCAAAATTGCCTGTGCTCTCTTTGGGTGGGTAGATGGCGCTCTTTCCCCCTCACTACTAAGTAATGTCTGCGGACTCAGGTGTCTGTTAGCTGATGATTCACAGCTGAGGATCCTGCACTTTATTCCAAGCGTATTGGTTGCCCAGCCACAATGTATCGGCAGTAGTTGGAAAAGAGGCGGAGCCTGACTTCACATGGCTCAGAGGAGGCCTGTGCTAGTCTTCACCCTCCTAGAGTAAGAGACAATACAAGTGATTGTATTGAACAGTATTGAAAACAAATGAACACTACATTGGGGTGGGGAACTAGGTCCAAAAAAAAAGACCTGGAACTGCTAACAAATACTATAACTCAATAGCTGCCTAAAATAGCCCAGTAGTTTCTGTCTAAATTTATGACCAAAACCCGCAAGGACAGGCATCAAGGCAGGTAGATCACTGACACTTCACCAAATTTAGACCAAATTCACTAACATTGATTTGAAATTAGAACTTCCTGCTTCCTAGTCTGTTGGCTATGTTGATGAATAATGCCTAAGCTTTAGACTTACTGTAAGTCATGTGTCCTAAATGACATTTACAAACTGAATTAAGACTTGGATGCAGCTTACGCAGAGTGAGAGAAGTTCTGATTAAGTGTCTTAACAGAAACATTTACGCTAATAATAATAATAATAATAATAATAATATTAATAATAATAATAATAGGTTAGACTTATATAGCACCTTATAGAAACTTTACAAGAATGAGAAAAAGGAAAAAAAACTTAACACAGAAGAAGAAGAGTAGTAAAGAGGAAGGGTTTAAGTTTAAATGAAGGATGGTAGAGCAGTCAATGAGAGATTGTGGTAGAGATTTCCAGAGTTTGGAAGCTGTAGAACTAAAAGTCCTCACACCAACTGTTGAGAGTCTTGTAAGTGGGACACCGAGAAGACCAGTGCTGGAAAATCTGAGGTAGCAAGAGCGACAGTATAGCTGATGGCATAGCTATTTAGCTGAACATTGAGTTGTAGCGATTGTTAGCAATGTTAGCTGAAATTCTGAAGAAGCTAAATTTGGACCCCAAATGTCTTAGCTGATTGAGTACATTTGAGGAAAGTTATGTAAATATGCTTTTAGAGTGAAATATCCATCCATCCATTATCACACCTGCTTGATCCTTATCAGGGTCGCGGTTAGTCCCCTATCAGCTCACTGGGTGCAGGGCAGGGCATTACATTACTCAACTAAGCCGAGGACAGGGCGCCATTCCATCACTGGGTGACACACACACACACCTACAGAAAATTTTAGAGTAGCCAATTCACCTGACTTCCATGTTTTTGGACTGTGGGAGGAAACCCACGCAGACACGGGGAGAACATGGAAACTCCGCTCAGATGGGGACTCGAACCCAAAACCTCAGCGCTGAGAGGTGAACGTGCCAACCACTAATCCACCATGCCAACGAGTTAAATATTACTTTGCTAAAAAAATTATAATGTAAAAAAAATAAATTTGGTGGAGGACTATGAAAGCCTACAGTGCTGTGACTGTAGATATTTCAACCACTTTGCTTTTTTGTCTGGACTATAAACTGGTCATAAATGTGCAGGGATTCAATCATATTTCAAGGAGTTTGAGATCAGGAAGTCTACAGCCTCCCCACACACACCTTCAATTTCTAACTACTTATTTGTAACCACAGCACTGGAATATTGGAATCGTGGCTAAATTGGTTTTGTATTACAATAAAAATTGATTTCAAATAATAATTTCAAATGAATGATGAGTCCAGGTCAGTTCCTAATTGGGCTTTTATTATGTTTGAAGAACTGGAAAAAGAAGCTCCGCTGTGTCTGTCTATTTCCTCGTGAGTCACGGTGTCAGTGCCACACAGATCAATACTGACCTCTTTCTTCTGGACTTCTCTTCTGGAGAGATGGATACCTGTCACTATGACAACAGCACTCACACAAACACTGCACCAAGAGGTCACGATCCTAGAGGAAGGCTATATAAACTCTTGTAATCCAGTGGAGATTCATCTATCCATCATGCTTTCCACCATCCAGGTGTGACTTCATCTTATATAATTGACCTATCCATATGCCTACATGTCTTTCATTTGTTTCACCTTAATTTTGATCTGTACATGCTGTTATATCACAGCATGGATGGTTCCAAACAGTAATATATGAAAGTACAGTGAAGGTTCTGCCAGGAAGACTTAGTTCCAAACATGGTTCACCACCTGTCTTTGAAAGGAACAGTCTTGTTTTGCTACTTTCAGGTGCTTGATGTTCCCCTCCTTCCTTCCCACCACCACCACTTAAATGGGTCTTGTCACTTGAGGGGATAGATCTCACCCCTGCCGTTGTCTATCTGGCAGGATCTGAGTGGATCCAAACACAGCAGAGGCCAGGATGGGGCCTATGCCAAAGACTCTTTAATTTTCAGATCTGTTATCAGTCAAATTGTTCTTCCTTGTGAAGAATACAAATATTCCTTCAATCTTGTTCTGTTCCTGAATCGTCATGGTAGAAATATACATACAGTGCCTTGTGAAAGTATTCACCCCCCTTAGCATTTTTCGTGTTTTGCTATCTCACAACCTGAAATTAAAATTGTTTATTTGTGGACAAATAAAACTATGAGCTTACCACCTCTTGCCATTGAGATTTTTGTCCATTCCTCCATGCAAAACTGCTCAGCTTTCAACATTTACATGTTTCCCCTTATACTACTCAAGTGTATATTTGGCAGTATGCTTTGGGTCATTATCTTTTTGGAAGGTTAATCTCTGTCCCAGTCTCAGTCGCAAAACAGGTTTTGCTCAAAATTATTCCTGTATTTAGCACTATCCATTTTCCCTTCAACTTGGACCAGTTTCCCAGACCCTACTGCTAAAACAAATCCTCACAGTATGATGCTGCCACCACCATGTTTCAATGTGGGAATGGTGTTTTTGGGGTGATGAGATGTGTTGATTTTGCGGCAGACATAATGTTTTCCTTTGTGGCCAAAAAGTAAAATTTTGGTCTCATCTGAGCAGAGCAAAGGGTAAATGCATGCCATAGTAAACGGGTTAAATACAATTGTACAATTATATATATATATATATATATATAAACACACAAAAACACATTTGTGGTCAAATTGCACTTTGCAAAAACTGGGAACAAATGCAGAGACTCCTATTTCACACTAAACAAATGCTTTTTCTTTTTTTTTTCACCATTCTTCATTATGCTTTCTACCTCCATGCGGCCTCATCACTTATTTATTTTTGCAACAAACCTTTAAAGGAAAAATAAGATATAAAAAAATAAAGGGCACACTCAACACACACATAAAAACTGATCTATACATGTGTGAATGGGTGGATGAAAGCTCTGAAAAGTGAATAGATAAATGAAAGGTCAGAAAAAATAGATGGATGGGAGATGGGCAAGTGAAAGATGGGATTGAATGGGTTGGTAAACAGGTGAAAGGCTGGATCAGTGAGTGAAAAAATATGGATGAATTTATCATTTAAATCGGGAAGAAGGGAAATGAAAGGTTGGTTGATTGGTTGGTTGGTTGGATGGATTGATGGGATACAATAATTGGATCCATTTAAGGTGGAATTAGTATGAAAAGACTGAATGATGGATTGATGTATGATGGATGGAACTGCATAAAAGAATGGATGAAAGTTTTGTTGCTGAAATATAAACATTAATGGTTAAAAGAATGATGGATGAATGAACAGATTGATGGATGAGTTGAAGGTTGATGAACAAATGAATGAACAGACCAGTGAATGGATGATGGAAGAATGTCTGGAATGTAGAATATGTGGAGGGGAGGATAGCTGAGTGGAAAGGTAAATGAACGGAAGTGAATGAATGGTTGGACTAGCCATAGAAAAAATGTTTGCTTAGATGTATGTATGGATAGATGAAAAACAAATGACACAGCTTCTGCACTACATAATTAAAGTCTGATTGCAGCTCTCAGGCTCAGCACTGAAGAATCGTGACAGAGCTGTGCTGATTAAAGAAAAGATGAGGGAGCGCACAGGGAGAGAGAGAGCTCAGTTAGCTAGTCAAGGTAAAGCAGCAGCATCCCTGTCTGCTTCTTCCATTCTGCACAGCCATTAACGGAGGTCTGGATGTATGTTTGACAGGCAAAGAGCTGCTTTTGTTTAGACTGCTGTCAGTTCTAATGAAAAGGTGTCAGTGACTCAGACAGAGCTGATGCTGAAGCTCCTAGCCCACCCCCAAAACACACATGCACACATTCCCTACATAATAACTATTGATCCTTCAACAAGAGACAACCACAGATGGAGTGTTAGTGTGTACGTGTGAGAGAGAGAGAAAGAAAGAGAGAGAGTTGACAAGCTTCTTCGAGTCAAGTTCCAGACCTTCTCTGGAAACATTGCTGGTTTTAATCTGGAACCTTGAACACAATGGAATTTCAACTGAAACACAAACACACACACACACACAAGGTGGCAGTGAGCACACATGCACTGGGCAGCTCTATCCACAGCACTCAGGCAGAAGTTGGGGGTTAGGTGCCTTGCTCAAGGGTACTTCAGTTGCATCCTGCCAGGGCATTGAACCAGCATCCTTCCAGTCATAACACCCAGGCTGCCCCAAACTCTTAAGCGGTAGGATTTGAACTCACACCTCCAGAGAGACTGGACCCTAAATTCAGCACCTTGGACAACTTGGCCACATTACCTCTCCCAAAAGTACTTTACCACCACTTGGGCAATATTTTTCCTGTTACTGGGGTGGGACCTTCAACACCCATGGGGCTCAGAGTGGCTCAACACTGACACTGTGATTTAGTGGATTGCAAGTTTGAATCCCAGTCATGCTGTTTGCCATCAACAGCTGAGGCCTGAGAGAGCAAAATTGGCCGTGCTCTCTCTTAGCGCTTTTCCACCAAAATAACTCTGGTTCTTGAACTGGTGCCGTTCGGGCTTATGAGAACCTCGGTGCTTTTTAGTGAACCAGCCCACGTTTCCACTAGTTGAACCGAGGATACGTCACGGTGTACGTCATCAACAAAGCAGAATTATAAACAAAGATGGCGGAGCGCATCGACTACATGCGAGCATTTGTGCTCTTGGTACAAATGCTTGTTTCACTTCACAAGTCAAATCTAGAGCCGGTACATTCCCTCGTCCAGCTCCACTGTGCGATAGCTCCTTTTTAGAATCTCTAAAAGATTCTAAAAGATTTTAGAAAAGAAGCTAATTTTTTACCTTCTTTAGCTTATCTATCACTCGCTGTCTTGAACGAACAAAACCTGGCCGAGCTAAATCCTCCACCAGCTCGCTGTAGAGTTTCTCCTTTCTAATACTCCCCTCAAGTTTCTCCTGAAACTCCGGAGAACATCAAATAGATTACAAAAACTGAGTTTCTTCAGTGGACCACTGTACGCTACGAGTCGCCTCAGTGCGCAGGTGCGTTTGGTTCACACTGAAAAACCAAGTATTTTTTGGTTCCCGCTTCGAACGAACGTTCCTGGTTGGGGGCGCTATTTTTGTTGGTGGAAACGCGCCGAACGGTTCAAAATTAGGTTCTTGAACCAGAACGGTGCCGGTTCCGTGTTGGTGGAAAAGCGCTAACAGGGTGGGTAGCTGGTGCTCTCCACATCACTACTAATAACGTCTGCAGGCTCAGGCATCTGCCTCCGAGTGCAACAGGCTACCCAGCAACAATGTTCTGGCAGCAGTTTGAAAAGAGGTGGTGGCTGACTTCACATGCATCGGAGGAGGTGCTAGTCTTCACCATCCTAGAGTCAGGGATATTACAAGTGATTGGGAGAATCTAAAAACACCCACCCAGTCATTTTCTTGCATGGAAGTCAGTGAATAAACTGCAGTGGTAGAGATGCTGTCATATAAGCTGTCAGCATTTTTTGTTAGCAGTTTTTGTCAGGTCATTAATGGCAGCTAGTGTCATCTACCTACTGGAGGCAGGTGGGTGTGGGATTTACAGTATATGAAATTACTGGTATAAAATATTTAAATTATGACATTTATTTAGATTAAATGGCCAATGTTCATTATTTTCTCACACTTTTGTTTAAACATACTAAAAAAGTTCACTATTATTTTTCCGCATCACTTTTTACAAACCTATTTTTGTCACTGTGCCTTTAAGACTGATATATGTAAATGTTCTCTGTACTAATTGGCTGACCTGTTATTTGCCTGCATTCAAAACACAGTCCAGATTCAAACATTTCAAAGTGAAGGCTCCTGTAGCTAAAATAGGTGGGCATTTACATCAAAATGGTGATTTCTGTGATTTTAAAACTACACTGTATCACTCTTTTATTTCAAACAAGCAAGAACAAATAGGTTTTACATGATATAGGCCCTTTAAAATCCTCACACTGGTATTGGTGACAACATTTCAACTTGATCAGACCCTATCGTGAGCTTAGCCACTATAAATGTAGTTAAATTCAGAGTACATAGTAATTGGGCTGCTGTTGATGACAAAAGAACAACTGGCTATGGGCAAATCCTAACAAACACTGCTACATGAATTCTATTTTAAATCAATGTGAACTTTATCAGTAATAGAATGTCCTTTTTTCTTTATTAAAGTGTCAGGAGGTTTGGCTGGGTCCACTGCTGAGTTACCCAAAGCTGTTCCCACTGGAGCTTTTCTCCCATGTGGTGATAGCTGTGGTGCTCCAAAAGCCCTGGTAAATATTTAATGGGCATGAATGACTGCCTATGGCATTTAAACTTCACACATCTCCATTTGGCCTCTTCTGTCCTGCTCTCTCCTTTCCTCTACTCACCTGTTCTCTTCTTACACTGATAAAATTATATTTTGACAAGTGAAATAACCTTAAAGCCCCCATTGGCATGGTTTGAAAATGTTTTTAAAATGATTTATTAGTAAAAATATGCTTTTGAATAAGCATCCAACAATGTTATATATACAGTGATCAGCCACAACAGTAAAACCACTGACAGGTGAACAGGTGAACATCTCATTACAGCTGCTCCTTTCAAGGGGTTTGATATAATTTAGACCAAAGATAGTCAGTTCTAGTGATGGAAGCAGGAAAAACTGACCAGTGAAAGGATATGTGGGACATGCTGGACAAAGAAGTCCAATCTATGGCAAATCCACCTCACAACTTTCTTTATCCACTAATATCTTGGTACCAGACACTATAGGACACCTTCAGATGTCTTGTGGAATCCACATCTTTATGGAAAAAGATAACCAAATGTAAACAAATGAGACTAAAATATGATACTCTCTGGAAAATTCCATAAGCAAAACCTGCCTTACACGCCAGGGTTGCCATGAATGATGACCACCAGTGGGCCAGCCTGAACAAAAGTGCAGGGCTGAGTTTTGGTCCCAGTCTTCAGACCTCAACAGAACAGGTATTATTTGGGTGGTGGATCATTCTCAGCAATGTAGTGACACTGATGTGGTCGTGGCATGTTAGTTAGTGTATGTTGAACTGGTAGGATGGGATGAGACACAGCAGAGCTGCTGAACCAGCAGATAACATACAGTGAGTGTAGAAACAAGGATGTGGTTTAGCTGATTGGAGTATCTGTGAGTGGCATAAGCATGTGAACCTCTAGGGTTAGAAGATAATTAGAAGATGAGGTAAATTCAGTGTTCTATCAATGGGATGACAATCAGGTGTGATTGGGGGCCCTGTTTTATTTAAAGAACATGGATCTATCTGTTCTTGTACAGTGGAACCTCCTGCTTTGTCATTAATCCATTTTAAAGCACCTGCTGATAACAAAAACGAATGATAATTGAAACATTTCCCATAAGAAATAATGTAAATCCAATTTTCTAGACACTCCAAAATATAAACAAAAATACATTTTATGTAGAATAACTATAGTTTTAGATACAGAACACAATAAGAAATAAATACAAAAGACTAATGAAATGGTAAAATGAACATTTAACATCACTCTTACGGGTCTACACTCTTGATCTCCAGCTTATTGACATCCAATTTTCTCTTCTTAATTTTGTTTATTTATTTTTCCTTTTTTTTCTTCTCTTCTTACTTTCTATTCTCCACTCTTTTTTTGCTTTTCTCCTTCTCTGCTCTTCTCCTCCACATTGATCTTTTCTCCTTTGGTCTCTTCACTTTGTCCTTTCAAAGTCTTTTATCTTCTTTCTTCTTCTCTGTCCTCATATATTCCTACTCTCTTCTTCACCAGTTTAATTTTCTCACTTTCTTCCATCTCTACTCCTGTCTTCCATCCTCATTTTATCATATTTTTGTATTCTCTTTATCTCATCTCTTCTCTCTACCCTCACCTCTGCATTCCTTTCTCATCACTTCGTCTCTCATCTTTTCTCCTCTTTTTTCACACTTCTCATTCTTATTTCTCCTTGCATCGCCTCTTCTCTCTAATCCCACCTTCACTCTTTTCCACAGTCATATACACAGTTTTCATTTAAATCGATAAAGAATTTTGTTTCCTTTCTTCAAAAGTCAATTTTGTCACCCACTGTTCGCTGAAGCTGCTATCTCTGTAAGCTCCTCCTCTTATCATACAACAGTTTCAGACAAGAAGGGTGCTGGCAATCCTGGCATCTCTGCATTGTGTGTATTGTTTTGACATATACACCCAGCACTGATTTTTCCCCCTGCAGCTAAACCCTTTATTCCATTCATGTCTGGGTAACTACAGCTATTACTGAAGATCCAGAAGTTCCTTCTGATCAATTGTTGTCCCATCATTTCTACCATTACTGATTTCCTATAGTTTGTGCCAGGCAGAGAGCAGATATTGACTGGAACAGCCTTTGTTATAGACATTACAGTGATTGCTGATTTACTTGGGACCACACAAAGCCTAGTGCAGGGCTGCAACTGCGCCATGACTGGAAATCAATTCCTCCGCACATTAAAGACATATCCACGGACAGCCATAATAGGATTGCTCTGCTCTTCTGCGACTCATGTTTCTTTAAGATTGATACGATGAGACATCTTTCAGAAGGCTTATCAGATTTTCAAAAATCTGGTTAAGTAAGCTAATAAGATCAGGCCATTGAAAAACTGATCAAATGTTTTCTAGCATTTTCATTTAATCTATTTAACTTTGCTTTTATAAACTATCCCTCTTGATTCTAGTCATTGTGATTTACACAACTGCATCTGGAATGTTGTAGATTAGTCATGGAGAGAGGAGAAGGTGCTGGAGCTTCATTTATGGAGGGAATGCTAACTAAATGCTAACATCACCAAAACATTGGTACTGCTTGTCCCTCAAGCCCCCCTCCCATCTATTTTTCCAATTTAAGGGGAACATATAAAGAAAAACTCACTTTTTACACATTTTTACACAAGCAATTGGGTATCTGGGGTGCCTACCAATGTAGAAACTGTGAAATTTAGACACCATCAGTTTTTTGGGCAATCAAAGTCTAAGAACATGGAATTAAGTGAACCTTTCATAATTGGGATCCCCTTTTAGGCACTGAGTGCTAAACCCAGGATCTTGGTAACCACTTTATGTTTGAGTGCTTTTTCAGGCTGGGGTTGTACAACTGAGGACTGTAAAAACAAAACTTTTCCTAAATGAGGAATTAAAACAGACTCTCTATGGCAATGCAGATGAAGATAATCTAAGTATTTCTGCTGATTTCTGCACGAAGATGAAGTTAGCTTCCTATTCAAATTTCCCATTTCTGATGCCTGGTAGGAAATTCAAATTAAAAAGTTAATGTGACATAATCAAATGTAGCAACCGGAACCCCCCCTACCCCCCCCCCTCGTTTTTTTTATTTTATTTCCTTTTTATATGTTATCAGTCCATTCAGTTGTAGTAGATAATTCAGTTGAAACTGTTACAGTGTATGGACATTAGAGGGGGACCTTTAATGTCAAGTGGGCAAAACATAGTGAAAGCTGTAAAACTAACTGTTTCTCTTGGTTTGCAGGTAAGTTTAATATAAAATATCTTGTAAAATTGATACCTTAAAGTGTCTATATTGTTTTAAAACCTTTGTTAGCAGTGAGAACCATATTAATAAGCACTGTGTTCAAGAAAACATGTTTTGGCTTGCTGAAACCCTCTTGTATAGCATGCTAATGCTAGCTAGTTACTGAGAATGGATGGCAGAAATGTTTGATTGCTCAATTTTATTTATATAAGAATGTTTGTGAGAATTTTTTATATCTTTACCATTTAAACTGTGATGAGTTTGTGAATATGTAACAGTGAGTAATGGTAAAAGCTTAGCTACATTATTAAGGAGTGTGTTATTGAAACTCAGCTAGTTTTTTTTTTTTTCAAATCTATTCTTCAACTCTGAGGTGACTGAGAATTGATATCATGTATCATTAAATGAAGAGTCTGTATGATGATGGAGTTTATTGGCTATAATCTCTGTTGGACTTCTTAGAAGAGGGTGTGTGGTGAACAGAAACAGAACTTCAAAAGTTGTGACCAGAGCTGATTAGAAAAGCTGAGAAAGCAGGCTGACAAGTGGTGAAATCTCCACAGCTCTCTATTTAAGATGCCAAGTAAGTGGTGAAATCTCCACAGCTCTCTATTTAAGATGCCAAGTAATTTGAAAGAAAAGCTAGTTTTTCTAAGATACACGCAAATGGATGATGTTAAGTACAAGCTTAAATCCTCTTCGTTCTACTGCAGTTGTTCATTTCTGTATATATTGAGCCGCCGAATGTTTTTTTACATCAAATAAAATGTCAAAATGTTTTATTGAAATGTCATATTTTTGAATAAGTATTGAACAAACACTGAAAATGTTCAATTTTTTTAAATGTTGAAGGGATATTTGTGCTTGCAATTTACTGATGTTTAAACCCAAACAAACTGAACTGAACACTGGTTCTGTCCTGCTAAAGGGTGTCCTCTGCCTGAGTTGTGAGATTAACCTATGTGAAGTCCCTTCGGTGCTGTGCAGCCTTTTTCTATGTAAAATGTAAGCATTTCTGCTCATTTGAAGGGCATTTTCCAAAAACAACCTACATTTCATATAGTTGCTGTATAAAGATTTTAAGTATTGGGCATGCAAAAAATACAGTAGACTGTTTACAATACAAAATTTAAAAGACCTTTAGATGTTGCATTTGACAGACAGCTTACTCTATCAACTTTAGGGTGACTAATAATGATGTTGTCCAGAAGCTACTGCATCCACTTTAAAATGCTAAATATTGAATCTATTCTATTAGATCTTAATAATTGACATTTTCATGCCTTTAATTACACCTCTGATAGAATGTTAAAGGAATTCATTTATATTTACATATTTTTCCACTTAACACAGATTGGCTCAGCAAAGACATACTAAGAGTCCGTTTTGAGGTAAGTGGACATTTGGGTCAATTTTGAGTCAACCTTATTTCTAAGGTCTGCTAGTAGAAAGACCCTCCAAAGAGCCCTCCACTAACCCTCATTTGTGAGTGACATATGCTGGCCATCAGTGCATAGTGATTTGTCACCAGCATGACACTGCTGTTCTTTCCCACACTTCATAAACATCACCGTCTGTCAGATAATATGAAAACTGCGCCCGGGTGATTGATGGCAGGTGTGTGGTTGTAGTGCACTACTACCGTTCAATTAGAATCACTCGTCATACTAATAATGCATATTTTATTACAATTTTATGATCACCACTTTTGAAATACAGACCATATCTTCACTTTTAATGCTATTCATCATTTGTCTCACTTAATTTTAAATCATCTTCATTTGGCATAGGGGAGGGGCCTGCAGGGCACACACTGCCCTGAGTATTGGTCGTAAAACATGCACATATTAAAATTCAACTGCCATGCAGCTGGGTGGTGAACACTAGCAAAATTCTAGAACTGCAATTCCACATGAAATAAAAGATGTGTCAGATTTTATGCTGCCTTAACAATTACTAGAATTTGCCTGAAATGGCCAGTAAAAAAAAGTGTTTAAAGTAAAAAAAAAAAAGGTTATTTTATCGTGTCACACTTTTTTTTTATTGGGGTTTGAAGGATTGGAGAAAAACACTCTTGTTAATAATTGTTTAACAAAGTTATATTCTTTTTTTAACTTACCTAATGAATCATTTAGAGAGATATGTGCTGTTTAATATGTCCTCTCTTTAGCTGGGTCACAATGACACACAGCCTCAGAGTTGTTTAGACTTTTCAGGCTCTCCTGAAGCTCGTTATTTCGCTAATCCTTTTATATTTCTTTGTTTATTTTTATACAGTATATGAGTAATACTGAAACAACTTTTCAAATAAACTTTTACATCTTTTTAAACTTTACATTCTGACTCATTGCCATCTTTCCCATATATGTTCAAACTTAATCTTATTCATGCTGGAAATGTTTTTCATATGAGCTACATTCACAAAATGTTTGAATAATAATGCTGTGGATGTAGTTGCCCTTTAAAAATCTAGGTGCAGTTGTTGGTGGACATCGTGTAAAAGCTGAGAGGACAAGATTGTGTGTGCATCTTGCATTATGAGCAGTATGAAATAAACAAGCCACAGTACAAAGATGTGAAAAAATCTGTACTGATATCAACATTAAAAGCACTACAATGTAAAAAGTGGAACAGCAGTTTGGCTCCGCCCATTCCTATTGAAGTTATAAGAAGTGTTTCAGAAAATGCACAACCAACAACGTGTGGAAAGTAGTGATACTAACACTCACTTTTCTGTTATTAGCTCTGCACATTAAAGAAAGGCTGTGTGATGGCACTGAGACATCATTGGAATAGATATTTGATTTAAAAAATAATACAAACTCTTTACTTTTAACAAAAAGTTATTTTCCTTCTGTAATGTGTATAAGGGATACATACTCGAAAACATGCAGTTACAAGTTTTCAGTAATCAGTAATATTAAGAATTTCAACGTTAGAAATATTATATATCTGAAGTAGATTTAAGACTGCAAGCTTTTCATTTTAAACTGAAACAGTGATTCCATCCTTTTCAGTTTTCAGTGATTGTGTGTTTTGAGCTGTGAGGTTTAGTTACACACCAGGCTGTCAGAAGGCTGTCCCCTTCTTGCTGGCTCTGAAAGAACCTGTGGTGCGGGTCAGTGGTCCAGGCTGGGCGGAAGAGGGGCACCGTCTGCTGAACTGCTCTGAGTCAGTGGCAGGGTGAAGAGGGGATGGGGGCTGCTTAGAAAACCTTCTGTCAGCCGAGTGGGAGGCATCTGGGCAAAAGCAAGTGAGAGAAAAGGGGATAAACAAAAGCAGCTTTTCAATGGCAGGCCCTTTCCATAAATATAAAATGACTCAAGCCCACATGAGCATGCCAGCCCAATAGGGGCTGATGATAACTCACATAGAATTACCTCCTTAAAAAAATTGGAGCCTGTTTATTGTAGAAAATTTACAAAATGCTGAGATTTTCTAACAACTTGACAGAGAGATGTGGCTTTCTTTATGATGTCATAGGTGCATTGGATGCCTCTGCAGAAACGAAACTGCTAATTAAATTGGCTTGAAAAACCTTGGGTACCATAGCAACCACCCAGGAAGACCTTAGCAACCACCTGAAATACCATAGCAACCGCCAAGCAACACCTTAGCAACCACCTGCAATATCATAGCAACACCTTAGCAACCACTTTGCTAAATCTCCACAGCAGTATTCATACAGCTTTAACCCAACACACAGACATCAGACGACATCAACATAACATAAGCTTTAAATCTCTGTATCAACATTATCAACTTTTTAATAAATGTAATAATCAAAGGCCTTCATCAATTCATTACTTGATCTTCCATTTTGTTCTTTTTTTAAATTCATTTTTGTTTTTTAGTCTTATCCCAGTTAATTCATTAATTATTATCAAGAGTTATTTACAAAGTTTAACATTACAATGCATTTAGCCGGCTTTTTCAAGCCAATTTAAAGTTCATTCACAAACTTTCCCTTTCTAGTCTAAAATTGTTGTAGCTGAGCACACATTAACAGCCCCGCTGTGTTCTGTATGCACAATTAATGTAAACAGTAAGTATGAGCAAGTTTGTACAGTGTTTTCAAAAAGCCGTGTTTTGATCATACACACAAAAATGCTGAAATATCCACCCTGGAGAGCATTTTCAAAATCTCAGATTTCACAGGATGAGAGGCCAGAAATGCAGAAGCTACATTTTCAAACATATCTGGATGGGATCTTACAGCCACAAAAATAACTAAATAAGAACCCAATTTTTATGCATTCATTATGAGCTCACTTAAGACAGCTCACGGTGCTTTAAACTGTGCATTTCCTCTGCCTACAAAGCCCTGTGAGAGTAAAATGATTTACAGCAACAGCTCAGCATTTCTCCTCACTCTGTTATTCAAAACACAGATCTTTAATGCATGAGTCTAAAGGTATTGGGGTCACAAGGATCAGATTTACATCCAGGGTGAAAAAGACAGCTGTGTTCATTAGATGTCAAGCAGTAGGAAAAGGCTTAGAAAAAGCGTTCAGTAAGGCTGCACCATATCAAAACTCTCATATTCTGCTACGGTGGTGAGATTATTCCCTGGGTAAAATGTATTACAGATCTGGTGGCTGTAGATATGAAATATAAGTTGCACAACAGCTAGAACAATAAAAGTGTAAATGCGCCCTTACTGTAGTGACTATGAAAGAAGCAAAGTTTAGATATGACTGAAAAGGGCAAAGCAGCTCAGAGTATCCCTGTAACAACTTTGCTGTCTAGAATTCCTGAAGCCCATCACTGACCAAAATCGCGCATAATTTATTCATGTTTAATACCCCCGCCATCAAGAAAAAATCAATTTTGATTGGCTTATTTCTATCTGGACGGAAACGTGACTTGGCATTGGATTAGGGAAATTTAGGGAAATTGTGACTCTTAAGTTTAAAGTCACCAGTGACCTTTGACCTCACCTACTTTGTTTAGATTAGATTAAACTTTTTGCTAATGTGATTGCACACAACAGAATTTGACCTCTGCATTTAACCCATCCATGCAGTGAACACACTAGGCTGTGAGAACATGTGCCCAAAGTTGTGGGCAGCCCTATCCATAGTGCCAGAGCACCAGTTGGTGGTTAGGTGCCTTGCTCAATGGCACTTCAGTCATGACCTGCTCAGGGATCATACTGGTTACCTTCCGGTCACAAGACCAGATCCATAACCAACAGACCACGGCTGCCCCATTTAACCTTCTGGAGTCAGCGCTTTCAAAACCAAAATTCCACAAAAAACTTATATAACTCAGTGAGACTAGAAACAAAACTAAACATCCCCTGGAAACCTTAAATGGTCTTTTTTTCAAATATATTGTATATTTTTATATTGTTATACATTTTTTATTGTTAATATATTGTTAGAATTTTTTTGTGAGAATAAGCAAAGACACATTTTTCACTGCGAGTCCAAGTACGGCCCTTTTTTCCCCACACACTGATGTGATCTGCCATTGATATTCCAGTAGAGCATTAACAGCCCAGGAATGTGTGAAAACGACAAAGAGTGCTCACATGAACAAAGACCTTTCACCTCACACCTCATCTCATGAATATCCAATGTAGGAACAAGTGACTCAGTAAAACACGTCAACTTACAATTGTTTAGCTTTAGAAATAAAACCACATACAATATCTAAAAACTGTAATGACAATGTGTAGCCAACACCTCTGTTTATTCAGTTCAGAGCTCAAAAGACTTGGCTATAAATGTTTAGAGAGTGTTTTATCACAATATATCAGCACATCTGAAAATAGGTTTTTGGAAAGTCTAAGTTTAGAGCAGATTTAATTCAAATATAGATTTATGACACTCTTACTGTTTTGACACTGTTGTTGCTGAGTTTGTGCTGAACAAAAGCCTGTGTAACACTTTGGAAAAATCATTTAGATGGGTGTAATTTATAAAAACGTTATGTAATGTCAGTCTACGTCAGAGTGTCTGAAATGCCCTCAGACTCCAGATGCTTAAGTAATCAAAATATTAACATTTAAGAGATAAGTTCTGGTTATGTCCAATTGAAATGTGCTGATTAGGGAATTTTCCTTTAAATCCAATAAAAAAATAATATCATGGCTAATCTCCTAATTCTGATACCATTATCAATATTTTCAAGCAGAGACTTTCTATTTTTTTACGTCTTTTGCAGTTATGGCTTATGGGTTTATATTCTAAAATCACAGATACCATGTTGCTAAAGATCTGAGGCCTGTATAGAAAGTTACTTTAATTGATGTATAGCCAACAGAAACTGATTAAAGCATTTTAACATTGAAAAGCAGAAACATTACCACCAAAAATCAACCCTGTACATTGAAATCAATGGTACATTTCCAAAGGCCTAGTATTCAGAAGAAGACTGCAGATTGTGTGTGTGCTCAATCCTGTTCAGTGCTCCTGTTCCCTCCAACAGCATCATCACATGCTTTAGGAGTCTTTTGGGTGTTGTGTGACTCGCCAACAGCCGAGCCAATATAAGCCAATATCCATAAAGACTGCGTCAAGCAAGTTATAACTGTTACAATTCAGCAGCTCTAGTGCTATATTATTCCCTTCCTGACTAGCTCTATCCCAGCCCCTGCTGTCTCAAGAAGTACCACTTCAAATCAAATCAATAAAAAATGAGCAGTACAGAGTAACTCTGTACATTACATCAAAATGATTACCTGTGTGCTCGTTATACAAATACTTCATATATAATATATTATACACACATTAAATACTGGGAGACAGAGACGATAGCATAATAGAAAAAGAAGTCTAGGGATAGAGAGAGAGAGGGAGAGAGAGAGAGAGAGAGAGAGAGAGAGAGAGAGAGAGAGAGAGATCCAAAACATTCAGAAGAATGAAAAAAGAAAATCTATTTTTATATTCAATCAGCTGTAATACTGAACACATTATTGTCATTGTTGTGGTCAATAACAATACAGTGGTAACCCTACTTACGAGCATCCCTACTAAAGAGTATTCCAGGTAACGAGTCGAGATCTCGGAATATTTTTGTTCCAGGTAACGAGTAATATTCCAGCTAACGAGTAGCGTAACTTCTTCAAGTATGCCAAACCGCTAGGGGCGCTGCAGTCGTAGCATCTCCTAGATGCTACCGTAGAAGAAGAGGTCAGTCAATACCTTTGACCGCCGTCCAGTAAAAGTGAAAGTGTTAGTGAAAGCAACGCTAAGGTAGCAAAAGGTAGTGAACAAGAAAGTTAGATAAATTTTATTTTTACTTTTCATATGATAAGTGTAACCATGCAGCCGCCAGACTACACGAGCACCGTCGGTCTCCCTCTCATTAGCCGCCAGCCTACAGGAGCACCGTCGTCGTCTCGTTTATGTTTTAAAAAACCCATATAAACACATTATTTACATATTAAAGTATACTGTATATTGGCCGGCTGACACGGATTAATCAGTTTTACATGTATTCTTATGGGGAAAATGCATCCAGCTAACGAGCAAACCAGCTAACGAGCTCGGCTCCTGCACGGATTAAACTCATAAGTAGGGTTACCACTGTATATTAAATGTTAAAATATTATTATTATAATTATTATTATTATTATTACCAATTACATTTTTGTAAATATGTAAAAAGTACTGAATTTGTCATTCAAATGTTCAGAAAAGGAAATAAGTTGAATGAGATGAATGAGAGTTGAAGAATGGAATGGAAGCGGACCATAGTGTGTTCCTTTCTGAAGGCAGCTGCCTAATGAGTCACTGCCTCCAAAGGAACCTCTCTGTTCTTGAGCAGCATTTCTGCCAAAAAGGAACCTTGGCAGGCATCACCTTTGGGACACACTTCACAGTTTGTATACATCATCATTTCAAGAGTGCTGCGCATGTGAGATCTGTTTAGTCGCAGACCCTCAGGTTAGCATCTTAGCTTAGCTCAGCTTGGATTTTGGATGTAGTCTCAGAGCCAGCCTGGATCACAGCTTCTTCTCTTGTAGTAACGCTGTTGTGGGAAATCATCACATGTAAAGAAAAGCAGATAATTTAAAGGAGGAGATGTAATCACTGTTATGCACAAATATTACAGATAAATGTTATACAACTGCTCTTTCCACATTTACAGTTATGGCCTTTAGCAGAAGTTCTTATCCACAGTGATTTACACTTGCAGTCATGTTGCATTTGGAGGTGACTGTAGCTTTAGGAGTTTTACCCAAGGACTCTTATTGATGGAGTGTGGTGTGCTTGCCCAGGGCAGGGATTCAATGTTTTGCAAATGAAAGGAGGGAGACCTTGGAAATTGAACAGTATTATTTGCCTTCACTGAGAAGCATACATCACTGATTCTTTAGAATTTGGATCAAACAGGCTTTAATTTTGAAAATAGAAAGTTAGTTACATTACAAAATCCCAGTTATTACTTTGTTTTTGTCAACACTGTCAGACACAATAAAAAGAAAATTATGTTTTATTTATTGGGTCTAATATGTATTTAGAGTTTTTAAATCATTATCTGATCTTCTTTGTACACATACTGTATATTCTGTTAAATGTTGAACAATCACTTTTGTTATTTTTTATACTGTCTGACCTGTACTCCTTTAAAAGATCTAACATCATACAACATTTACTTTAAGCCTAAATATAATAATATGTTTTATCTGACAGTGGTGACTTTAGAACTGATGATGGTAACACTAATCTCACGGTGGTAACAGTGGCCTCATCACAACATACAATTCTAAAATTAATTAAAAATTAATAGTAAATATTGTGCAAAACTCACTGTTTGTAGTTTTTAATACATGTTACAATGTATTACATGTACGTAAGATACGTAATTCAATTATTACTTTTTGTTTATTTTAGTTTATATATATATATATATATATATATATATATATATATATATATATATATATATATATATATATAATTTAAATGATTATCTCCTATCTGAGGACAATAATTTTTGTAGGCATAGGCCAGCATATAATAGTCATTAAATGGTAACACTTTATAACAACTTTCATTAATAAGCCATTAACTAATGATTAATAACTGTGAACAAATCATTAGTTCATGAGAATGTGAACATGAACAAATGTTTATAAATGAGAGTTTATGTAGTTACTAATGATTGTATTCATTTTTGCAAATGTTAACAAGTCATTAGTAAATCATTAGTACATAATTCAAGAAAGGGGACTGGAGGGTGTGTTCCAACTACAGGGGGATCACACTTCTCAGCCTCCCTGTTAAAGTCTATTCAGGGGAACTGGAGAAGAGAGTCCGGCTGATAGTCGAATCTCGGATCCAAGAGGAACAGTGCGAGTTCCGTCCCGGTCGTGGAACACTGGACCAGCTCTTTACCCTTGGTAGGGTCCTAAAGCGTTCATGGGAGTTTGCTCAACCAATCTACATGTGCTTTGTGGATTTGGAGAAGGCATTCGACCATGTCCCTTGGGCTATCCTATGGTGGGTGCTCCGTGAGTATGGGATACGAAGTTCTTTGCTAAGGGCTATTCAGTCCCTATACAAGCGAAGTAGAAGCTTGGTCCACATTGCCGGCAGTAAGTCAGACTGGTTCCCAGTTGAGGTTGGACTCCGCCAGGGCTGCCCTTTGTCACCGATACTATTCATAATTTTTATGGACAGAATTTCTCGGCGTAGCCAAGTGGCGGAGGGTGTCCAGTTTGGTGACCTCAGGATTCCATGTCTGCTTTTTGCAGATGATGTGGTCCTGCTGGCTTCATCAGAGCAGGACCTCCAGCTCTCACTGAACCAGTTTGCAGCTGAGTGTGAAGCAGTTGGAATGAGAATCAGTACCTCCAAATCCGAGACCATGGTTCTCAGCCGGAAAAAGGTGGATTGCTCTCTCCAGGTTGGGAGGGTGTCCTTGCCTCAAGTGGAGGAGTTTAAGTATCTTGGGGTCTTGTTCACAAGTGAGGGCAAGAGGGAGCGGGAGATCGACAGACGGATCGGTTCAGCATCCATAGTGATGCGGGCTCTGTGCCGGACTGTTTTGTTGAAGAGAGAGTTGAGTCAGAAAGCAAAGCTCTCTGTTTACCGGGGACGTACCGGGGACTGGTCTTCTTTGCTTGGGTTGTTACCCCCGCGACCCAGACAACAGATAAGCGGAAGATGATGGATGAATGGATGGATAGTAAATAATTAGTAAATCATTTGCAAATGAAATTCTCATGAACTAATGATTTGTTTACAGTTTTTAATCATTAGTTAATGAGCTATTAATGAAAGTTATTATAAAGTGTTACCCATTACATTTATACAAATTAAAAATAAACCTAAAAGAGAACCTGAGATACTTCCAAAGGACCCCCTGATTATAACTTTCTTTTTATTCATTAAAATCTTATTAATTTCCAACAGAATTAGCACTTTTCTTAGCGGGACATGTTTTTGCCAAAGTTTCAAGAATCAGTGATGTGATTTTGCCCTACAATTCTGTCAAAATAAAGTCCCTGCTGTAAGAAGACTTCTACTAACTTTGGAATGGGACACTCTGCCTATCTACTTATGCAGTTGCCTCCTGAACAACTTTAGAGATATGAAATAACTGAAATAGTAGGACTGGAGTAGGACCATACCTGAAGGTTCTCCTCTTCTTTCAATTTCAAATTCCACTATCCCCTCCCTGTGCATCAGTTATATCTCTAAATCCCATCTGTGTTGATCAGGCAAGAGTTCAGCCTTCTTGCTTTAACAGAAGTAAGCCAAAACATCATGCCAGGTTCTCAGAGTTCTGAGACTCACCGGGTCAAAGGAACTTCCTCTATTGCTTTAGGTCCAGTTCTTACACTTGCTTGCCCATTGTAGGTGCTTTTGACAATGGGCAGGAGTCAGTATGGCACTCTGATTGATGCAACTGCAGAGCCCTATATGCAGTGTTGTGTGTTTTGTGAGACGCTTATCCCAAAAGCATCATTAAACATTTCTGTAAATTGTGCCTGTCTCTTGGTTTTGATCAGACTATTTTTAAATGTGAGTAGTCCTAAATGCTGAAGTCATTTTTCCTAAACAGTAAGAGATGTAGCTGTAGAGTATCTCATATGAACAGGCTAAAGCAGAGCTGTCTGTACACTGTAGTGAAATTGCCTATTTAAGCAGGGATTTCGGTTTTTAGTTATTTACATTAAAGCAGATAATGGAGAATGTAGCTGCTAGTGTGGGAGGAAACATCTAGAATGTTTGTGTGTCCAGCAGTTTTATTACCATCATATCTGCTGATAAGATGTTTAAAATGAAAATAACACACTTGCCACCTGTGTTATAGTTTGTGTCCATCATATCCTCCGAATCTGTAATTCTTCATGATACTGATAACAGATTATTAGGATTAGTGCGTGATTTCAATATTCTATTAAATATTAATATTCTATTAAAAATGTTATAAATTAATAATGTATTTATTTGTCTATTAGATTAAAAAACATATTTGTTAGTTGGCAGCACAAAGAGGGAGAGAGAGAGAGAGAGAGAGAGAGAGAGAGAGAGAAAGAGAGAGAGAGAGAGAGAGAAAGAGAGAGAGAGAGAGAGAGAGAGAAAGAGTGAGAGAAGAACCACTAAAGCTCTGTTCCTAGAATCGCCCGTCTCAGACCCTGAATGTTATTCATCATAAAACAGTGAGTATTGTCTTCATAATGTGGCTCATTGGTCTATAGTTTCTTTTATAACAGTGGTTATGTTTGCTGGACTTACTGAGATTCTGGCTTTTAAACCAAACTGAACCTCACTGAAGGGGCAAATGAGTGTCATTGTTAAAACAGCAACCAGTAAAGGGGAGGATGAGGAAGATGGAGATGAAGATAAGGAGCCCCAGCCTGTAAGTGGAGCTGAGCATCACTGGGAGCTGTTTATTTTGGTGCACAGCTCGAGAGCTGTACTCTATTAGTTAGCACACACTGTGTTAATTGAGGTCATGTTTTTATGCCATCAGGTCCCCTGCAATTACCAAGAGCGCAGAGATCTAAATATAGCTTCAGTGGGTTAGAAAATCATTCCATCCCCTCTCTAGATGCCACAGAGTTTTAACGGAGTGCAAACACTTTTAAATATTTGAATAAACTAATGCTACACATACAGAGAGAGAGAGAGAGAGAGAGAGAGAGAGAGAGAAAATTAAAAGGAGATGCCTTAATTCTTCTCTTGCTATCTCTCCAGAACACACGCGCACACACACACAGCAACAGACTGAACTCACACATCATTTATCATTTAGTAAAATCCATGCAGATGTTTCGGTGTGATTCTCCCAGGGAATGAGAGTGCATTCATCGCTCCCAAAGCAGAGGGGGGAAAGTTACTGAGAGAAAGTTTGCGGATGTACTGTAAGTCAGCAAATATTTCTGTACCTCATTGATAACATATCTGAATCAGCAGCCTCCAGACGGTGACCTTCACAAAAATCAATATATTCCAGTAAAATGGTTCAAACCAGGGAGGAAAACAACTTGGTTGAAGGGTAAATGAAGAAGATTCAACTACAGAAGAAGAATTACTAGAATGCACACAGCGCAGTGTACCACATCACAGATGGAGCTCAAAGCACTGCATGCTAGGCATATTTTTATTGGTGGTAGGACAAACATCTACTATAACCCATCATTTTTTCCTCTCTAAGCAAGGCAGTTGCAATAAATATTGAAAATTCACACAACTGATTACAGTTAGCTGTGTAATGGTCAATAGCAATTTAGTTAACTAGCTAAGTACTGTAAATCATTAACTAACAGGCTACTAAATCCACTAACATACAGTGTGTATGTGTATATATTTACGTCTGCATCTGAAACACAGTTCAGAAGATACCTTTTGTCTGAACACACCCATTTTTCTTCTGAGCAAAAGTATAGGAACATGTGACTGACAGGTGTGCTATGTTGTCCAGGTGTGTTCTGTTACTATGGCTACACATTAGCTATGGCCCATAATTGTGCAATGGCTCTGACTGATTTTCTGTCTTCTCTCAGCTTCACATGTTCATGTTGGTTACTCCTCTAACTATAAATGTAGTCTATGCAGGCAAAACCCAAATCTGAAACTCAGTGTAGACATTCAGACATTATTTACTGTTTGAATAATCAGTGAAACAGGACACATCTGTGTATGTATATATTAAAACAGTTCTTTCTGTGATACAAGTAGTGACGACCGTCAGTAGGTGCTGTGAACTGACATCATGATTACATGGACACTGAAAAGCTGAAGGCATCCGTAGGAAAAAAAATGTTTTATAGACCTTGTAAAGACTTCTCCAGAAAGAGATGGAGGACAGTCTGGACAGCCTCTGGTTTTTCTACTCAACCCAAAATGACCTTAGGGCAGACTGGGGCAGCTGTGTCTGTGAGGTGACAGATCACAGACAGCCCTGTGCGTGTGTGTGTGTGTGTGTGTGTGTGTGTGTGTGTGTGTGTGTGTGTGTGTCTTCTATGACCGTTCTTTGCTGTCACCATTTGGCTTACTCATTAGATATCTGGATCCGGATCTTTGTAATGCCGCTTTGTAACAAAGCCCAAAACCAAGGCCAATTAAACTGAATTGAATTGGATACTAGCATTATCACACCTGAGATTGGAAAGACAACCGCTAGGCTAAGCATGAATAAAACCTCTATTTTATTATCTCTTCTTTTCTTCAGGGAAATGAGCATTAAAAGGGTAACCGTTAATTAAAAACAGACAAAAAGACATCACAAATAAGTTACTGAGTAAAACTACTCTATCAAATACTGATACAAGGTCTTCTTCAGCCCCCTTCTGTAATAGTGAATAGCTAAGTGAGTAAAAGATATATAATTTATAAAAAGGCATAACATTTTCTTTTAAGATTTTAAGGCAAGATTACATTTTATTCCCATTGTTTACAGTTTCAAACTAACAAAAAAAGGAAAAGGGCCTGAAGCAAACCTGCTAGGTCAGCACTTATTAACCCTTTTGCAAGTATCATGGTTTGCAAATGTTTTTGTAGTCAATAAACAGTGTTTCAGTTCTTATTTAGGACAATTTTACATATTCTTCCCTGCAAGGCCGTGTAGTTTTCTGAAATTCACATGCTATCTTGCATGCACTGCTCTTTTGAGGTCTATCTGCAGATGTTTGGATACCTGTTAAGCATGGGGGTGGATGTACTCACGCCACTGGCTTGTGTTGCAGTTAATGGCATGGATAGATCCACCCCCATGCTTAACAGTTTTAGAAGTATTCTTTTCATGTAATTCTGCAAGCATACATATATCATGTAGACATAACATACATATAACATATAGCAACCAGAAAGTCATATTTCAACTTTGAGAAATGAAACCATTGAAAGAAGTTAAAAAATTCTTTGAAATTTGCATCACCTGGCTTTTCCTTACAATGATTAACATTTTTAATTAGCCATAGTACTAACAAAGCTAATTAGAGTCTGAGTCCTTTGTGAAAGTCAAATCTTTTGGGGTGAACTAGTCTGTAATGTAAACATAGACATTGTGAATAAAGTGGAAAGTAGTGAGACAGATAAGTTACGCACAAATATTACTGAGTCAAAGTGAACAGATTTTTAGAAGTACCATTTGAAAACACTTAGGGCATTTTCACACCTGAAAGTCCTGACCACGGTCAGAACCAAGGCTCTTAACTTTGTATATATTTGGTCCGGTTAGTTTTGTTTTAGTACTCTTCCTACACAGTAAATCTGCCAGTGTTAAATCAACACTATTAGAGTTAAATTAACACTAGGAGTGTTACATTTCGACACCCTCAGTGTTAATTTAACTCTAATAGTGTTGATTTAACACTGACATATTTACTGTGTACATTCGACACTGATCGGTTTGTAGAAGGATCTACATCTGACGCTGGCATGTTACCAATTCAGCGGGTGGTTAAAATGAATGAATTAACAGATTAATTTAGTTACCACAGTAGTTCTATTATTATGGTATTTATACCAGCAGCAGCAGTTTCAGACATAGTACTCTAAGGTAGTTCAAATTCGCCAAATTAACATGCTTGTTCTGAAGCAATTGTATCGCCACCGGCAGATAAGGAGGAAAAAGCGGCAAGCAATCCTGCAAGTCTTCGCAGCTCCGCTTCTGGGGAGTTTCCTGTAATTGGTCTGAAAAAACACAGAAAACATTTTTCTAGAAAAATGTTAGACTGCACACGAACCGGACCATGGTTCAGTAGATCCGGACCGAGGCCACCTCATTTGGTTGGACTAAATTTTGCTCCTTTGGTCTGGACCAAAATGAAAAGTCCGAAAGTCCGGACCAAACAATGTAGGTAAGTAAAGGGTACACTATCAGTAAAAAGGTCCTACATGGGTACATTGCCAACAATGGTGAAAATATAAAAGAACGCTTTAAGTTACACTATGGTCCTTAATACACTTTAATGGTTCAATATGTTCACTTTTCCATTAAAAAGTAAGCATTTTTTTATAACAAAACAGCAAAATAAATGTCAACGTCTGGACTCAGGGCAGTTTGAGTGGAGTCAATACAACTTAAATTCATTATAATATAATTTGCTATGTATATTCCCTATTAAAAGGTGACCATAAAGCCTTCAGGTTTGCACTCTAGATACAGGAAATGTTCTGTCCCAGTGACAGCCCAGTACTTTTCTTTCTGAGAGTGTAAGATGGAGTGAGAGTGAGACTTGGTGTACACCATATCTTGCAGAAGGCAATCGTGGCTGTGTTGCTTTACAGAGAACTGATAACAATACAAGAACTGCATTCTGTTCTCTCTCTGAGCGTCAATATATGATAAAGTCCAGGGATTATATGATGCAAGCAAATAGAGAGAGAGAGGGAGAGGCCATGGACATGGATGGATGCAAAAATGCATAACTGAAGAGAGTGCCATAAATATATGGACAGAGCAAGCCTGAAAAAAGTACAGAATAAAGCAAAAGAAGGATGGAAATAAGAAAAAATAGTAATTTACTGTGAGCAGATTGAGTTATCGCTGTTATTAAAGACAGGAAGTAGAAAATAACAGACAGTTTCCCCTCTATAATATACTGAGAACATCAATCAAGCCACAAACATGGCATATTACCAGATGGCTGCTTTTGGCTGTAACATGTATTACTGAAGCTAAATGCCACAGTACAATACTTAAATCATCCTAATATTGGCCTCAACAAACCAAAATACACTCATTCAGTTTCCTTTTACTTCTTTAAATTCAAACTACTTTTTTTGCCACAGATGTCTGGCTTGTGCAGGTTTGGTCAAGTCAGATGGAAACCCAAGATACGGTTGGGGTACTTCAATATCAATAACCGGTAACCAGTAACAAGATTTTGCATTAAATGGTAAAAATCACAAGAGCACATGGGCAAGCCCCCAAATAGCAGACATTTTCATATGCATGAATCAAATTTGCATTACTGAATCTTTAGTATGTGTATAGTATAGTTAGTGTAAATATACTGGAACGACTGGAGTTATGAACTGATATGGTGACAGAATCAATCAAATTTTATTTATAAAGCGCTTTTTACAACTGATGTCACAAAGCAGCTTTACAGGGTTAGTAATAACATACATCAAATCATTAATCC
>BRDA01039945.1:0-13768 GCA_036984385.1 Crenuchus spilurus
TGTAAAGGCTACTGTACCAAATATTAACATTGATTTTCACAGGTGTTCAAATACTTATTTGCAGCAGTAACACAAATAAATGATTAAAAAATCATGCATTGTGTTTTCTGGATTTTTTCTTTTAGATTATGTCTCTCACAGTGGACCTGCACCTAAGATGAACATTTCAGACCCCTCCATTATTTCTAAGTGGGAGAACTTGCAAATTCTCAGGGTGTTCATATACTTATTTTCCTCACTGTATTAAATGCTGTATTGTTCCTGGCTGTTGTAAGGCAAATGGATTTTAAAGGATGGAGGCATTCATAAGTAGGATGTTAGTCTGAACATATCAGTTTGTTCTGTATGTTTTATTCTGGACTACTTTTTGACTGAGGCGCCAATCAGAACAAAGGTCATTTACATAAAGGGAGCTTGCAATATGGTAATAGTAAAATGAATTGTGACCACTTTTGCATCCATAAAGCTGCACAAAGATTAGAAGTGGATGTTGGGGGGAAAATTCAGTAGCAAGAAAACGTAGAATGCGGTCCCTTTAATATCAATACACTCATTTATTATATTGATTAGTGGATCCAATATCAAGCTCATTAAAATGCATTCTCCTAGCCCCGCTCACTGCTGGAACCCCTCTGTTGCTTTTTATGTTTGGTTTTTGTTTTTATTGCCAAATGCCTATGCTTATGAATTACAGTACATACCAGACCTGCACTATGTGGTGCTTCAAGATTAAATCTGGAAAACAGTTAAAGTCTTAGACATTTTAGAACATTTCATGCCAATATATATATAAAGGGCAGCAGTCAGTATATTTTGAGGAGATGAAAATGTTTTAACAACGGCTTTTATCTGACATGTGAACAGTGAATCTGCAAATGTCTATATCATATATCAAAAGCCACCACACTCATTTGGTAGATTTTGCTTTGTCTTTCAGACATCCAGAATGTTCTACAGGAGGAACAACATGCTCTTTCCACTCACGCCACAGATGCTCTGTTTCTCTCAATCTCTCTCTCTCTCTCTCTTTCTATCTCTCTCTCTCTCTCTCTCCCTTTCCCTCACACATATTTTTTTATTATCGCAGTGCTTCTCTCTCCTTCTTGCTTTTGCTCTCTCTCGCCTCCCCCTTTGCCTTCCTCTCTGTCCCTGTCTTTCTTGTTTTTCTCTCTACCTCTGTCTCCTGCTATTTTCTTTTCCTTGCATTGCTATTTTTTGTATCATTTCTTTTTCTCTCTTTCTCACTCTTTTTTTGCCACTCCTTCTCTCTGTTGCCGCCCTCCTCCTCTCTCTCTTTTGCCGCCTCACTCTCTTGCCATCCTCTTTCTCTCTCTGTGCCCCCTCTCTCTTTTGCCACCCCCTTTGCTCTCTCTCTCTCTCTCTCTCTCTTTATCGCACATATTTTTCCAGCGCTGCATGTTTAATTTTTTCTAATCATTATCCTCATTATTCTGTTCTCGTTACAGCTATTAGCTCGCCATGCATATATTACTCATTATCTCAATCAATGTCATTTACCCTGGGAGGGAAGGCCTCTTCAGTGAGGATTCAAATGCTTCTATAATTGAACTTCTTGTTCATGAATAGGCTGAGGTTAGAGAGGCACTGATATGAAAATTCTGGACTGATGACCATGATCAATGTTCCCATCTTTTGCATGTTGGGCATAGACTGCTTAATCAAGTCAGCAGTAAATCCTATTATCAAACATATCCCCAATTTAAATGCCCTAGAAATCTAAGCTTCTGCTTAATCTTTAAATCTTGAAAATATTAACATTCTGCTATTTGAAGACAAATTTGTGTGGACAGGAAAATTGTAGTGCCGAAAGACTAGAAACGATGTACACTGTTACTGTGAAGTATTAGTAGTTTTGATCTCTGGAATTGGACTAAATGTATTATTTTTATGACTGATCTACAGATATAGATAATGCCAGGAGGTGTACAGTCTTATGCAAGGCTAAAAGACACCCCTCATTAAATGACATTTTCATATTTTTTTCACATTGTAATGCACAGTTACTGTCAATTTGCTGATTTCAACATACTGGGAAAACTGTATGGCATGTTGTCAATTGGCATCGTCTTACTTTTTCAAATTAGTTACATTCTGGCAAAAAAAAAAAATCCAAAAAACTGAATTATGTTGAAAAATGCCGTAAAAAAGTTCCCTGTAGATTTGTTCCAAGTTCTGTTTAATTAGAAAAATGTGTAATTAGGACACAGAGTGCCCAAACTTTTGTATAAGACTGTAATTTATCATAATAATGTCAATAATACTATAACAGTCATCATATTGCCCATCCATAATAAGAGTGTAAAGAAGCCCACTGTAATGAAGAAGCCTGCTTTGAGGAGGTCCTGTGTGTGACTGTTTGTTAGATCTTTCAGGTTATCAACAACAGAGCACACAGAAGTCCTCCCACCAGCACCAACAGGTAGAACAGTCAGCAGTCAGAAAGAGTTGTAGTTCTGCACGGTGGAATTAAGGGCTATGCAGTGTATCAATAGTGAGACATGAAAATGAGGCTGCTGTTTGAACTCGGATGCAAGAGCTTTGCGCGCACACACACACGAACAAGGGATATAAAGACTGGAAGGAATTTTTATTGGTATGCATGAACGGATTACACAACATCCTTTGCAGTGTTTTCATTAAGATGAATGATCTCACGTAGGCTTTATGTGTGTCAGAGAGACACACACACAAACACCCATTACTTGAAAGATTGTGTACTGCATCCATTCTGTTACAGAAATGTTGGGCAGTGTGGCAATATTTTGTCCATTTTTAATAATTGACACGTTATTCTATAATACTTTTTTAGATACTACCTGTACTAATCATCTACCTCTTTCATGACAGAAAGGGCATAAATGTGCATGTTTATTTTGATTTGTTGCAATACTATATCTAAAATAATCAAACTCAAGTGTTTTTATTCAATTCAGGTGAATTGCGTTTGTTCTAGTTTAAAAAAAAAAAGATTTATGTATACGTCTAAATATATTATAAAACATTCTGCATTGTGAAAATGTTTTTAAGTATTATTCTATTGTATTTTTGCCATGATTCATCAGGGTTTTCACAGAGGTGCTCATCTTGAATTGTGATTGGCTAAGATGCTCAGAGCCGTATTAAGAAAAACACTGTGATTGGTTAGCAGCACATATGTGTATTGCATCCATCTGTAATACCAGTATTACAGACTGAAATTGAAAAAATAAACAAATAAACTTATTGTTGAAAACGTAATGTTTTAGTCTAGTTAAATAACTTGAAGTGGAATGTAGCAAGCTAGAAAATGTTTAAAATATACCAATCAGACTATGGTTGATCCACTTAACGCTAGCGCATCACCACATCAGTGTCACTACAGTGCAGAGAATGATCCACCTCCCAATTAATACCTGCTTTATGGTGGTCCTAGAGCAGTGATCCTCACTATTTTTATCAAAAGAGCCATATTGACAGATCAAAGTCAAGGAGAGAGCCACCTATGGACTAAACCTTTGCGCACTGAATATATTGCTCTAGCTAGCTTATAGAATCGCTGCTGCCATGTAGCCGCCCTGCTGCAGGGTTGCCAGGTCCAACAAAAATATCCAGCCTAAAGTCAGTCTAAAACCCGCCCTTCAGAAGCTTAAACTAGCCCAAAATATGTCTGTCACACGTTTGAAGCGAATGGCAAAACAACTGTGTACGAGTGTACGTCTTAGTATTTTGTTTATAAGGGATTTATTATGATTATTGCTATTTATCTTAAAGTCATTAATAATATGGTAACATGAGAGTTTTATTAGTTCTTTTATAAGTCTTAAACCGTGAACCTGGCAACAGCAGAGTCTCGTGCAGCCTGCTGTTGTAAACAGTGCCTGTGTTGCCAGGTTCTACAGTATCCCCCATTTGGAACCAACTTTAATTGAGGCAAAATGAGAGGGCAAGTGCTTGGAATGTAGAGCGCATTACAGTATATGTCTCTGTAGCGTGATTTTAAAATACTTTGGCTGTGCTGGCGTACTTTCGTAACAGGTCACGAGAGCCACCAATAAAGCGCGGCGAGCCGCATGTGGCTCGGGAGCGGCGCAATGAGTATCCCTGTCCTAGAGGATGCTTTAAATGAAATGGCTTGTATATCTGTCTACTCTGCCTACAGTAGTTTACCTCTTCTCAATGAAGTTATAATTGGTTATCTAAGAGATCATAGGAAATAGTAACATAAAAATAGCTACATAGAAAATGAATGAAAATGATTTTTTTTGTTTATAACACTACGCAAATGCCATAAGTGGACCTTGGGGGATTGTGAAGAAGGGTGAGATACAACATGGAGGATATGAGCTATTTTACAATTGATAGATTGTGTAGGCTTGCTGTTATTAATAAATTTCTGCAGTTCTTAAAAGCAGACTCTGGTGATGAAGCACACCCAGTATTTTTCTTCTATAAGTGATGCTTCTTTATACACCCAAGTAGTTCTGAACACATTGTACAAGCTAAAGTAGTACTTACCTCTCCAATTTTACACCCTACCCACCTCCAGCCTCTTCTAAACCATCTTATCAACTAGACCACATTTAATCTCCTTTATCATAAAAATAGTTATTACCTCTTGCATCATAGGCTACAGCTCAACATTAGCACAATGAAGCGTCTACTCTTATGCTTAAAACACAACACTCGTGTCTGTACACATGAAAAACAAAAGCACTATCGCACACGCGTGCACACACACAGACAAAAAGAGGGAAACAAAAGCATAATTGAAGCATCTCATAAACTGCTTATTTTCCCTGTTGTGCTCTGAATGTCAAAGACTGCTCTTCCCTGTGGGTGTCCGTAAATGGTCAGGAATGTAAACTCTACTATATGTGGGTTTCCAAGCATTTATTTAAATGGATAGAGGTGAGCTTAAATAAGAAACACTAGCTCTAGACACACTGAATATCCAAACGTTTGAGACGTGTGGACGTTAAGAACTGTCCAGCGCGTTATTAAAAAGTGGAAGGACAGTGGGGGAAACATCATTTTTGAGGAAGGAATGTGTTCGGGGGAAAAAAATCTAGAATGATCGTGACCGGCGTTTGGTGAAATCAAATCTTAAAAACAACGGGAAGAACTCAGGGATATGTTTACTAGTGAAAGTAAGAGCATTTCCACATGCACAATGTGAAGAACTCATTCGATAGGAACTGTGTAGCCTTAAGAAAACTACTTAACAATGAGGCTAACCCACTAAAACAGCTTCAGTGTGCTAGAGAGCAATGAAAGAATGTCATTCCAGATTTACCCTGTTCCAGAGCATCAGGGTAAGAAGAGAGGCGGCTGAAGTGATGCACCCATCATGCATAGTGCCTACTGTACGAGCCTGTGGGGGCAGTGCTATGATCTGGGGTTGCTGCATTTGGTCAGGTCTCGGTTCAGCAACGTTATCTGCCCAAAGAATGAGGTCAGCTGACTGCCTGAATATACTGAATGACCAGGTTCTTCCATCAATGGACTTTTTCTTCCCTGATGGAAGAGGCATATTCCAAGATGACAGACCTGAACCCCATTGAGAATCTTTTGGATGTGCTGGATAAGACTTTTGCACAGTGGTCCAAATCTCCCATCATACAAGATCTTGGGAAAATGTGTGCTGTAATCAAAGCTAAAGGTCTTCCAATGAAATATTAGTGTGTGTGATTTTTTTTTGGCCAGATAGTGTATTTTGTGATACTGTATTCATTTTAAAGAACACCGTATCAATTATTTTGTAGTTGACATATAAAGATTGATAGTAGACAGTGGTTAATTTTGTGTTTTCTTTATACTCCCAAATGCTAGATGGTAGTGTTTATCTGTCTTCAGCCATTGGACTCTTCCAGTCCAACATAAACAAGTAGAGTAAAGATGCTGGATGTTGACCAATGACAGTGGTTGAGGTCTCGCATGTCAAAGCACATTGATTGTCTAGATAAGTGCTAAAGCACTGTTGCTCTTACTGTAAGTACTGATGCATTTCAGTAATGTTATGTTTTACATGAACAAAATATACATTTACTCCATTAATAACATGTATATATAATAAAATCTTCAATAGGAAGTAAACTTATCAGTTGTTACAATAGTGAACATAAAAATTGGCAGTGCTCTCTCTGGGTTGGTAGATGGCACTCTCCATAGAGGCATATTCCAAGATGACAGAAATCTTGGAATTCACTTGGAAAGTGAATTTCATCACTTTCACATTAATGGCTCAGGCGTTTACTGATTGGTCCATTCAGAGCTGGGAGCCCTGCGCTTTCCTCCGAGCACGTTGGCTCCCCAGTGACTGTGCATCAGCGGTAGTTCGAAAAAAAGCGGTGGCTGTATCACACGTGTGCTTGTCTTCGCCTTCCTAGAATCAGTGATGGGGAGAGCCATTAATGGGCTGGGTTAATTAGCGACTACCACATTGGGAAAGGGTGAAAATAGGCAAAAATGTATGTGTGTATATGTAAATATATATATACATAAACAGAAAAAAGAACTGGGGATCCTGCGTTTTCCTCTGAGCGCATTAGCTGCCCAGTGCCAATGTGTTGGCAGCAGTTTGAAAAAAGATGGTGGTTTGACTTCACATGCATTGGAGGAGGCCTGTGTTAGTCTGCACCCTCCTACAGTCAGGGACATTACAAGTGATGGGGAGAGTCCTAACGAATGGACATGTTGATTGGCTACCAAACTTGTTGAGGACAAAATTGGGTAAAAAAAAAAGTTCCATGAATAACTTATTTGTGTTAATGTGTTTGACACCATTAGAGATTATTTAAGCTGGCGTGCCTGTTTCAGCAGTGGGTGCACCTCAAAGTGAAAGTCTGGAGCTTTTGAACACGTCGTTTTGTGATGATGGTTTGGCAGTACTTTATCTAAATATGGTCAGATCTTTTTTAGTCTTTTTTATTTCTTTTGTCGTCTCTTTTTAAGGTGCCTGTGGAGGTGAACTGAGATAAAGACACAGTTTTGTATCTTTCTGAGACTCAAAGGGAAACACACAGGGCCTTCACTCCCACTCTGCATCCAATTGTAAAAACACATCAGATGGCAGAGACTGCACTGCTATTTTTAGCCTTAGCTCAAACAGGGAGGGAGCTAGCTCTTTCTCTCTCTCTCTCGCTCTCTCCCTCCCTCACCCATTCATTCTGTCTCTCTCCCGCTCACTCATTTGCTCATTCTTTCTCTCACACATTCACCCAATTTCTATATCCTGCTCTCTCACACAGACTCTCTCTCCCTCTCCCATTCTCCCCCTCCTTCATTCATTCACTATATTTCCAGCTCTCACTTCTCTCGCTCACTTACTTGCTCTCTGTCACTACTTTATTCCCTCACTCATTCACCCACTATCTCTCTTCCTGTCTCTCCCACTCTCACTCATTCTCTCATTCTGTCTCTCACACATTCACCCAATTTCTATATCCTGCTCTCTCACACAGACTCTCTCTCTCTCTCTCTTTCTCGCATTGTCTCCTTTCATTCATTCACTATATTTTCTGCTTTCTCTTCCCTCTCCTCACTCTAATTCGTTCACTAGCTCTCTCTTCCTCTCACTGTCTCTCCTTCATTCACTCACTCATACACCCACCATCTCTCTTTCTCTCTCTCCCTTGCTCACCCCTCCTCTCTGTCTCTCACACACTCACTTACCCCTCCTCTCTCTGTGTTGCTCTCTCACTCCCTGACTCTCTCTCTCTCTCTCTCTCTCTCTCTCTCTCTCACTCTGTCTGTTCTATCTCACTCCCTAACCCTCTCTCTCTCCCCTCTACTCACTTCCTCATTCATTCAAGCAGCTCTTTTTTCTCTCATTCTCACTGACTTGCTTGCTCGCTCTCTCCATCTCTCTCTCTCTCTCTCTCTCTCTTTCGCTCGCTCTCTCCTCCTGCACTCCCAAACACCCCATCTCTCAGCCGCTCCCTCGCTCCCTCACCCCCCTTCTCCCCTCTCTTCTCACTCCCTCATTCACCAGCTCTCTCTCTCTCTCGCTCTCTCGCTCTCTCTCTCTCTCTGATTGAGAGAATGCAGATCAGTCTAATTATGTGTTGTCAGGCCCATTATGCAGGTTCATTAATTGCACCCCTGACATGTGAGAGAGGGGATAGAGAAGGTGCACAGGAGGAGAAATGAAAGAGAGAGAGGAAATGAATGAGTGACTGCGTGTGTGTGTGTGTGTGTGTATGTGTGCATAGTAGTACCTGTTTTGGCCTTCCCGTAGTAAGGCCTTGGTGAATATGTGAATAGAGAGTAATTACCTCCATAACAGCACCTGTGAGACACTCTTTCTAACTCTCTCTGACACTCTCTCATATACACACACACACACACACACACACACACACACACACACACACACACACACTCTCTCTCGCTCTCTCAGTGGCTTGTATAATTTTGACATCACTGAAGGGCATAGATAAGCTGTCTCTGCCCTTCACCGTTGTCAAAATTATGGTGTGTGTGTGTGCATGAAAACAAAAGATGTTTTCATTGTTTTATTTGGTATTCAGACTACCCTTCTGTGCACTGAGGCAGGTAAAACCGTGCTGAGAGGAGGTAGATGGAGAGGGAGGAGATGAGAGAGATTGAGTTGCAGCAGCTCGGGTTATTTTAGGATACTCTCACCTACAGAAGATTACTGTTAATAAGAAGACCTGGTATTAAAGGAGCTCAGCTGTGTCTTTTGTACTGAAGATAGACTGAATGTACTCTGGAGAGGCAGCGGTAGTGTGTGTGTGGGTGTGTTTGCATATGATTAAGGTTACAGGTTGTATCTGTGTTTGATTGTGCACTTGATTTAATGTTGTACAGTAACTTGAGAATAAGAACATTTGTGTGTGTGTGTGTGTGTGTGTGTGTGCGCACTTCACGCAGGACGAAAGTGAAAATGAAAAGTAATATTAAACTTGTAAAAATTAGAGATTCAAAGATTTAGGCTAAACTTAAGCTTAGAATGTAAGCATAGATTATTCTTATGTATTGGTCCGTACTTGCATGTAATGCAATAGAGACATTTTATTATATATATATATATATATGAATATAGCCCAATATATGAACACATGTATATTGCAATACTGTGATTAAGATCATATGTTGTCATTTTTTTATTTAATATTAGGAAACAGCACAGCAAAGATAGTGTGCCCTTACAGTACTTCTTTATGCTGGAGTGGAAGAGTCTAATGTCTGGAGATAGATTACACTGCTCTCTAGTGGTCGGGTGGTTAAACACAACACTGAACCACTGTCTGCCTCCAATCTTTTCTTGTAAACTATTCATTAAAAATTGCTTAGTGCTGGGCAATAAAAACAATTTAGATTTGTTTCATGATATTTTTTCCCTCGATGATGGTAAGCCAGGACAATAGAATTCAATAAGCATTAACGTTCATTTCCTGAAGTCTAATACTGCTGCTTGTTAGCTCCTCCTCACCAGCAGCGCCAAAATGCACTGTTGTGTTTAGGGTATAAGACAAGCGTGCATAGGGGGGGCCGGGCAAGAGAGCGTGAGGTCTCGATGTGTGTGTTCAGCCTGAGTGTTAGCTTTAGCCTGTTAGCTTGTTAGCTCTTTAGCCTGTTGTTATTTTGGCGTGGCTGCGGCCGACAGCAATCATTGTAAGTTTCAACAGCAAAGCAATGATTGTAAACGTGTTTCTCATCCATCCTTTCAATGCGTCCAGCCATACAATATTATATTCTGGCAATAAACATGTTAATATTTTAAATAGTAACATTTCATTTATTTAGAAAGATGTTTAAAACTATGATAATGTCAGAAAATGTAAAATCGTGATAATTATCGAGATTGATCAATATAGAAAAATGTATCGTGATAAAAATTTTTGGCCATATCGCCCAGCTCTAAAATCAATACAGTGCTTTGGAGAATTGATGCCGTGTCAGAAAACAGTATTGTGATGGTCAAGTGTATCAGTATTGTCTTACACCCCGAGTGTGTTTGATGTGTTTGGTTAGAGATAGAGAAGGTGACTGTGTCAGGTAAAATGTGAAGTCACATGATCTGAGCTCTATGACCATTCAACGCAGTTCATAGAAGTATTGTGGAAGAAGACCTGCTATTATAACAAGATTTTTTTCTTTCTCTCTGTCTTTTGCTCTCACTCTCTCACTTTATTCTCTCACACTTTTCTTTCTCTCTCTCTCTCTTGCTTTTCATTTTCTCTCACTTTGCTCTCTCTGACTTTGCTCGCTGTGATCTCTCTCTCTTTTTGTCTCTATTTCTCTCACGTTGCTCTCTCTCATTTTCATTCTTTCACTCACTGTGCAATCTCCCTATCGCTTCGCTCACTGTCTCGTTCTCTTATTTACTGTGACCGACTCTCTCTCTCACTTTACTCTTTGCTTTCTCTCCCTCTGCACTCTCTGTACCTCAATCTCTCTTACTGTCTCTCACTTTGTCTCTCTTTTCTTTTCTTCATTCTCTCTGTCTTTCAATTCTATCTCTCTCTCATACTGCACTCTTTCTATCTTACTGCACACTCTCTCTCTCTGTCAGTTGTTTTGTTCTCTTGGTGGGGTGATGCAAGTAGTCTGCACAGGAGCACAGTACAGGCAGTGCTCGAGGCCTTTTAGACTCTTGTCTTTTGTTTCCTGGACGTTTTAAGTTCTCTAGTCTGTCTAGGATACTTCTAAAGCAGTGGCTTCCAGTCCTGTGGCCACAGCTGGTTGCATAAACTCTTATGTATTTAGTGTAAGTTGAATTCTTAAGTGATATATTTCAAGCACAAGCATTTAAATGTAAAAATTTCAGCCATAAAACACTGAATTTTCACGTGCTTTCACTTTTCCACTTTAATATTTTCTCAATGAAATTCAGTGGTAACCCTACTTACGAGTTTAATCCGTGCAGGAGCCGAGCTCGTTAGCTGGTTTGCTCGTTAGCTGGATGCATTTTCCCCATAAGAATACATGTAAAACTGATTAATCCGTGTCAGCTGGCCAATATACAGTATACTTTAATATGCTAAATAATGTGTTTATATGGGTTTTTTTTAAATAAACAAGACGACGACGGTGCTCGTGTAGGCTGGCCGCTAAGGAGGACAGGAGGACGGGCGTACGTGTATGGCACGGTTACACTTATCATATGAAAAGTAAAAGTAAAATGTATCTAACTTTCTTGTTCATTACCTTTTGCTACCTTAGCGTCGCTTTCACTAGCACTTTCACTTTCGGTCAAAGGTAATGACAGACCTCTTCTTCTACACTAGCATCTAGGAGATGCTACGACCGCCGCGCCCCTAGCAGTTGGCATACTTGAACAAATTTAGGCTACTCGTTACTTGGAATTTTACTCTTTACCTGAAACAAAAATATTCCGAGATCTCGACTCGTTACCTGGAATACTCGTCAGTAGGGATGCATCGTAAGTAGAGTACCACTGTAGAGGTTTTGTTGGAAAATGTGCTTTTTAACTTTATTATTTTCATTTATTAGTGCATTCTAAATTATACGGTGACATTTTTAATCTTGTTACACCTGTTACAGTGATTTTCTATGTATATAAAATAAACATCTCTGAAAATGTCGTTGAGTAAGAGCAGAGTATTCACAGTGTTCTATCTCCCAAATATATATGGTATAGTAACAAAATACAATTGCTTAAATTAATATTTCCTTCAAAAATCATATTTACACAATTTTCGCTTACCTCATATGTAGTTGATCAGTTGGAAGACATGTTTGGAGCGCAGGTTTTGCTTCTTATTTTAGTACTGAAGTAGAGACGCTGTCATTGCTAACAATGGAACTCAATAGTCACTTAAATAGCCCAGTGAATTCTGTCATCTAAACATGTCTCAAATGTCATCAAGGTCTTATTTAATGCTCCACAGAGTACTTGTGGTTTTGAACAATGTATGGCTTAGTATGAGCATCTCACCATCTTAAACAGGAAGTGAACAGAAAAGGCAAATAGAATCGGTTTTAGTGGTAGTGATGGTCATGAAACTGAGGAATATAATCAAAGATTGTTTTTTTACCAGTCCTGCGTGCCGTTTAAGTGAGTTTAGAGATGTGTTGTTGTATTTTGATGGACATGACTGAGTTATTTAGGTGACTATTTAGGTTTGATAGCAACACTGAACTCACAAAATTTGGACTCCAAACATGTGTTGAGTGATCAACTAGATCTAGGACAAGTTGAAAAATATGTTAATATGATATCTGCGTGAACCATCCAGTATTTGCCACCTCTGTCCCAAGCCCATGCTGGGAAAAAAATTCAAAGTGTAGGTCTTATAAAGAAGCCAGACAGATTTGTTTCACAGTTTTTCCATACTGAGCCCTACTTCTGCCACTGCTTATATGAATTATGAATAATTAACGTCTAGTTCAGAGGCGTAAAACTAGGGCTGCAAAACTAATGGACTGCAGCCCATACTGCACTGCAATATGAGAGGTTGCACATGAACAAATTCTAACTCACAGTGGCTTTCAGTGTTGGCTTATTTTCAGTTCACATTTAGAGGCATCGAAACTTATCAGACAAGAAGGTGGATGGCAGTGGTCTATACCAATCAGCCACATCATTACCACTCACAGATGAAGAGAATAGCACTGATATATCCCAGACATTCATATTCAGCTTTGTTTTGAGATAATGATGATAGAGATAATGAGTGAACGAGCACTGGATTCTTAAAAAAAGTGTTACTTTTATTTGCACACAACAGAGTTTCACCTCCTGTCTCTGCATTTAACCCTCTGGAATCTGAGGGGTTTTCAGACACTCTGATGTAGTCTGACATGACTTGATGTTTTTACAAATTACATCCATCCAACACTTTTTCCCAAAGTGTTACACAGGCTTTTGTTCTAGCCAAGATTTTTTAGCTCAGAACTATGTAAACAGAGGTGTTGACTACACACTGTTCATTAGTTTTTAGAAATTGTATGTGATTTTATTTCTAAAGGTAAACATATGTGAGTTGACACTCAGTTGACTTTCCTCAGCCACTAACCCTACATTGAATATTCATGAGATAGGTGTGAACACTCAAGGAGAGAGGTCTTTGTTCAGATGAAAGCTCTTTTGTTTAATGGTGGGTTTTTCCACATTCCACACATTCCACAGCCAATGGAAGAATAATCCAACAATGGAATGCCTGGAATTACCATGACATTATCATATAAACGACAGATGGTGTCATTTGGCAGGGAAAAATGCACCAAGCAATGGGTAGCCTTATCCACGGCGACCAGGGAGCAGTTGGGGGTTAGGTGCCTTGCTCAGGTGCACTTCACTCATGACCTGCCCGGTGATAAAACGGGCGTCCTTCTGGACTATTTTTTACTTGTTGCTATTGGAGTAAATCGTTGTATGTCAGAAATGGTAACTTTACAGTAGAAGGAAAGTCATTTTGGAACATTCCTGTTGATCAACTGACCATGGAACTTTCAAAATATCAAAGCTGTTTTCAAATGATCAAAAATGTAAAAAATTTACATATAATGATTTGATAATGATCAAACATCTGGGTTGGAGCATTTCTGAAGTGGTAGGTCTTATATGTTCCCAGTTAACTGTGGTCACACATTGACAATGGCCTCCAAATTCCCAAGACCTCAAGCATCTGTTGGTTGTACTAGAACAGATCTGTGGCAGCTCCACCTCACAACTTACAACTTACTGCGTCTAGATTTTTGGTGCCTGAAAGCCCAGGAAGCCTTCAGAGGTCTTGCAGAGTCCATACATTGTTGAGCTGAAGCTGTTTTGGTCCTACAG
>BRDA01039951.1:0-20343 GCA_036984385.1 Crenuchus spilurus
TCTCTCTCTCTTTGTGTTTCTGTCACTCTCTCAGAGTCTTTGTCTGTCTGTTTTTCTGTCTCTGTCTCACTCTCCTGTCTGTCTGTCTCTTTCTCTCCGAGTCTCTGTTTCTTTGTGTCTGCCTCTCTCTGTGTGTGTGTCTCTCTCTCACACACACACACACAAACAGTCTCCCTTTCTTTTGTCTCTCATATTTTCAGCCCCTCTGCTTCACATTCTCTTTCCCTTTTTACTTTGTCTCTATTTCTTTTTTCTTCTCTCTGTGTTTCTGTTTCTCTCTGTTTCTGAGACAGGGCTAAAATCAGGCTATTGTCCAGCCAAATTAATAGACAAAAGACAGCATTAGATATATGAGTATGTGTGGTATTATCAGTACTAGTTATAATTATGATGCTTTATCCATTTAGTGACCTCCCTTTACTCTTCAGCGTGGTAAAGAGAGAGGCTGGCCTCAGGTAAATGGTCCCTGGGTGGCTGTCTCTGGAAGCCTTGTTAAGTAACTGTGTTTGACAGGAGGGGTCGGGGCCTTTTCAGGCTGGAAAACAAGAAGGCTCTGACTATCTCCATTCAGATAACTGCTTAACTGTCCTGCCTCAAACGTCATTTCACATTCTGTACACAGACAGAGTCAAAGCTAAAAGAGTAAGGAATGAGCAGGAGATAAGGATGCTTGTGCAGGTACAGCAGAGAGAAGCTACGTAAGGCTGGATCATTACAGCGCATATCAGAGAAGTCACGCCACACAACAGCTCTTGGCTTCATCTTTAAACTCCAATGAAATGTGAGCCATGCAAAGCCTTCTAAAAATAAACCAACAAAGGAGCCTAGCATATTGCCCTGGGTCATCCCTCAAGTCTACATCAAGGTTATTTTCTAGAGAATTACAGACAATGACCATCAAAAGTTTGGGCACACTTACTGAATGCTTACTTGGGTATATTTTCTGAATGCTTTTAACGTAAATTACACAAATGTTTGTGAACACCTCTTCCAATGAATGCATTCAGCTGTGCAAATGCACACAGTCCCTGCAGAGAAGTATTGCCAGTAGGATAGAACTAAACATAAACCTGTTGGAACCATGTCTAATGCCAGGTGTGGGTTAGAGGGGCATAAAGCCCCCCAGCATTGAGCTGTGGAACTGTGTTTTCTGCTCCATCCAATACTTTTGGGATGAGGAGGGGATCTCAAAACTGCTCCTATCTCTGAATGCAATAAATAAGCCAATTATCTTTGCCAAAATACAACACCAAAGCTTCTCTCAGTTCTCTCAAACTTAGTCAATGTGATTACAGACACTTTCAGGGCCAAAAAGAAAAGAAAACAGTCCAGTACTTCAGTATTTTAACAGTGCAAATCAATCTCAAAAGAAGGCAAGCTGTCTCCAAACTTCTGACCAGGCTGTAAGTAGTATATTTAGGTGGGGTCACTTACGCTCTGCGGTGATAAGAGGAGGGTAAAAGAGGAAGTATCCCACCAGCTCAGCGGTCAGACGGCTCAGCAGGTTACTGGCCATAGTGCCGTTTAGTGCCACACTGCCGTTCCACACCACGTATATCAGAGACACAGCAGGCGAGCCAGCGGACTGAGAAACACTCAAAATCTGAGAGAGAGAGAGAGAGAGAGAGAGTATTTGTGTGAGGGAGAGAAAGATAGAAAAAGACAAAGAGACAGAGAGACAGATAGTGTGTGTGAGTGTGATAGAGAGATAGAGATAGAAAGAGACAGAAAAAGACAGAGAGAGAGAGAGAGAGAGAGAAACAGATGGAAAGAGACAAAAGAGAAGGAAAAACATAAAAATAGGTACGCAGAGAAACAGAGGAGAGGAAGAGAGAGAGACGGAGACAGAGACAGAGACAGAGACAGAAAGAAGTGATAAAAAGAACAACATATTGATGATTTCAGTCGACCCAAATGAATATCAGGAGACACAACTGAGTAAAACCTGTCTGAGATCTAGTGTCCAAACCACCAAACAACTGCACTGATGTGCTGCTCACATTACAAACCAGCAATAACTGAGAATCATAAACATGCAAATGCTGCATCTAAGTAAACATTTCTGTCTGAGCAGCAGATTTTCTTTAGAACGTAAAAGCACACTGCTGAAAAAAAAATAATTATGTACCAGCTACCGTCATAATTACTTTTACTGTAAACAGAATATTTTGTAGCCTTCAAAAACATCAGGATGAGAAGACGTCAAAGCCATGAAACTGTCACATCATAAGAGTCACTTCCAAAACCCAAGCGTCTTCAAAATGGTACACTATATGGCTAAAAGTACTGGGACATCTGCCCTTTCATTGTCTCTTTAAAAATCAAGACTATTAAAAAGAGATTATCCTGCTTTTATTGGAGTAACTTTTTCTACTGTAAAGACGTTCTACTAGATTTTGGAACATTGCTGTGAGGATTTGATTGTATTCAACATCAAGAGTGATAGTGAGGATGTTAGTTGTTGACCAGCCTCATCCTCAACTCACCGGAACTGGATGGAGCAGAGAAGTTCCACTGTTCCACAGCTCAATGCTTTATACCCCTCTAGCCCACACCTGGCATTAGACATGATGCCAACAGGTTCATGTTTAGTCTTATTCTATTGGCAGTACTTCTCTACAGGGACTAGACAAGCTGTGTGTACATGTGTACATCTGTATTAAGTAGATGAATGCTTTCATTAGAAGGGGTGTCCACAGACTTTTGGATACATAGTGTACCTTTACAGCACAAGGCATAAGCCTTGTTAACATTGAATACAGGTCAACATAGCACAATTTTAGTCCAATTTGGAGCATTTCTATTGGTCCACTCATCACGGCATGTTCAGTAATATAGTATACAGTGGTAACCCTACTTACGAGCATCCCTACTAACGAGTTTTCTAGGCAACGAGTCAAGATCTCTGAATATTTTTGTTCCAGGTAACGAAAAAAATTCCAAGTAATGAGTAGCATAACTTAGTTCAAGTATGCCAACCGCTAGGGGCGCGGTGGTCGTAGCATCCCCTAGATGCTACCGTAGAAGAAGAGGTCAGTCAATACCTTTGACAGCTGTCCAGTGAAAGTGCTAGTGAAAGCGACGCAAAGACAGCAAAAGGGAGTGAACAAGAAAGTTAGATAAATTTTACTTTTACTTTTCATATGATAAGTGTAACCATGCCATACACATACGCCCATGCCATACACGTCCTCCTGTCCTCCTTAGCCGCCAGCCTACACGAGCACCGTCGGTCTCCCTCTCCTTAGCCGCCAGCCTACACGAGCGCCGTCGTTGTCTCATTTATGTTTTAAAAAACCCATATAAACACATTATTTATCATATTAAAGTATACTGTATATTGGCCGGCTGACACGGATTAACCAGTTTTACATGTATTCTTATGGGGAAAATACATCCAGCTAACGAGCAAACCAGCTAACGAGCTCGGCTCCTGCACGGATTAAACTCATCAGTAGGGTTACCACTGTAGTAGTAGTCATGATAGCCCCAATGTGATCAGACCTGTACAATGAGTCCGCTGTAGGAGTTCAGCACTTTGGCTTCAGCTTCAGCAAAAGCATTCTCCAGCCTCTGCTCCATCATCTGAGTAAACCCACAGGACCTTAGCTCATCTCCTGGACCTACAAATCTCAGAACTGTGCATAAAAAATGAAAATACTGTCTGTTTATTTGAAAATTCTATTTTCTTTGCCAGCTGAAAGACACAATTCATGGTAAATCAGGCTATAGGCACATACTGACCGGTCTTCAGCATCAGTGAAATGGCCGGGCTCGGTCTCCAGGGGGCTGCTGGGATTAGTACCGCCTGCACCAATGGTACAAACTGTCGAATATCAGCCATCAGTCTCTCGATGCCGTACACACTCAGAGCCTCTACTATCACAGAGGCAGTATAGACCATATCCCCCCGAGCCACATAGTAACCCACCGTTACATTAGGGACTGTGGAAAGACTTTCAATCTGAGGAAACAAAGATTCAGAGAATCAATTACAGTTGCAGACACTGCTATTATTTGGGTGGTTGATCATTCTCAGCACTGCAGTGACACTGATGTGGTGGTGGTATGTTAGTGTATTAGAGTAGATCTGACACAGCAGAGCTGCTGATGCTTTAACACACCTCAGTGTCACTGCTGGAATGAAAATAGTGAACCAAACAGTCAACAGCATCCACCAATGAAGGACTAAAAGACCAACATAAGCTGTGCTGAGCTAATGTCTCTGACTTTACATCTACAAGATGGACCAACAAGGTAGGTGTGTCTAATAGTCTGGACACTAATCAAACACACCTGATTCAACTCAGCAGTTGTGATCACTATAGTAGTGCTTGAAAGTGTGTGAACCCTTTAGCTTTTATATATTAAATATAATATTATAATATAATAATGTTATATATTTCTGCATGAATATGACCAAAAACATCAGATTTTCACAAAAAGTTCTGAAAGTACATAAAGACAGCAGAGGTAATCAAATGAGACAAAAAAATATTATACTTGATAATTTATTTATTTAATAATCCAATATGACATATTTGTGAGCGGCAAAAGTATGTGAACCTCTAAGATTAGGATTTAATTTGAGGTGAATTAGAGTCAGGTGTTTTGCTGCATCTGGGCAAGGACGGCTTGCCATCATTGATGGAACAATGAATTGTGAATTATATCAGAGAATTCTAAAGAAAAATGTCAGAACATCTGCCCATGAACTGAAACTCAAGTGAAGGTGGGTCATGCAGCAAGACAACAACCCTAAGCACACAAGTTATACTTCCAAAGAATGGTTAAAGAACAGTTACTGGAAACGTTTAGTTGCAGTTATTGCTGCAAAAGGGGGGGTCACACCAGACACTGAAAGCAAAGGTTCACATACTTTTGCCTCTCACAAATGTCAGATTGGATCATTTTCCCCAATAAATAAATGACCAAGTATAATATTTTTGTCTCTATGTACTTTTAGGACTTGTGTGAAAATCTGATGATGTTTTAGGTAGGGATGCTCCGTTCAGGTTTTAGGTTGCGATCACCGATACTGATCACATGGGTTGCCTGAACAATTTTTTAAATTTATTTATGATGAGTGCTTCTGGCTATGTGATATGGAAAAATGAACCATGAAATCACCTTAATTTAGACAAGAACAGGTTTTTACTTTCTTTACAAGAGAAAAATGCAGCAACTATTCAAGTCAAAAGGACAACTGAACAATACTTACATTTACCTGCTATCAGCAACACAATCTTTAACAGACTGACAACATTAAGGCTCTCAACAGGCTAAATAGTGCAGAAAGTCAAATAAATCTCAACACTGCCTAAATCAAATAATGTCAAGTAAAAAATGGAATATTGATTCTTTTTTAATAGAGAGGAACATCTTAGCTTTTTCAGTAATGAGTTTGTTCCTGTGTTCATCCACAGTAGGGGTGTAAAAAATAACCGATTTGGATCGGAACACCGATTTTGACTTATATTATGACGATCCGATATGTATCTCGATTCATGCGGTACGATACGATTCAGAAACAATATATTTTAAATTGGACCGATTCAATTCGGTTTGATTCGATACAGTACGATTTCGATACGATTTGTTTCAGTATAATAGGGTAGGAAATAATACGTTACTTGTTTAAAATAGATAATTTTACATTGAGTCTACATAATTTATTACTAAAAATGTGTTTTTGCTTGCATTCAGATAGATTAATGAAATACTAGAGAACTTGTATAGTTGTATTTGAAATGTGAATTCAGAAACAGTAAAATACTGTCGCGTTGGGATGTGGTACCGGGGCTCCAATGTTTTAAACAAGTCCCCAAAACTCTCCTTCTCTACCACACAAAAAAATATCCAGCCCAAAGTCAGTCTTAAACCCGCCCTTCAGAAGCTTAAACTGACACTAAATATATGTCTGTCACCCGTTTGAAGCAAATGACAAAACAACTATGAGTGTACAACTTAGTATTTTGTTTATAATGGATTTATTATCAGTCCATCAAACCTTTTTCTTTTTTCCAGTCCTTGCAATACCACCTCCTGTATTTCCCCATTCTCTCTCTCTCTCTCTCTCTCTCTCCTTATATTGTTATGCTCTCTTTGTTGTTATTGTTGTATTCACACTTCCTAAGTGTCGACTTTGTACACGTTTGCCTGCCGTGTTGAAGTAATATCCAAGGCAACACCAACTTTTTTGGCAGCTGCAGTAATTTTTAAAAGTAGCCCAAATTGGTGTGAAAACCGCGAACCTGGCAACTCTGGTGACGAGACGTGACTGTGAATATTGCGACAGTTAGTCAGAGGGAGAGAGAGAGAAGCAGAGCAAGCAGCAGGAGCGCAGATCAGCAATACCAAACCGATTGAAAGCTATTTAATCGGGCCGGCCGGTTTATGCTACAAATAGACCGATTCAGGGGTTCATGTACCGATGCATTCACATCGTTTAAGTCAAAATCGGTGTTCCGATTCAAATCGGTTATTTTTTACACCCTAGTATTTATTCATAGTTTGGATGACTTTAGTATTAATCTACAATGCAGAACTTTTTTAAATAATGAAAAACCACTGAATGTCCAGAAAATGTGTCAAAACTTTTGACTGGTACTGCATTTCTAAAAATAAGGCAGACAGAGGACATTAAAAGAGACATGAGACTCTACAGTGTCCTCACACATACTGAAACTCTTCCCTGTGTGTATAAAAGCTGGGCTGTTTCATCACTTGGAGTGAATGTCAAAAAGACAGATGGCCCCATAGCTCAGCACACATTAGGTGTGTGTGTGTGTGTGTGTGTGTGGTACTGCAGGATTTCCTTCATAACTGAGCTTAGTTGCATGGAAGGTGAACTGGCCTTCTGCCTGTGTTAGCAATAGACACCCCACGATCCAGCCATATGAAGGAGTTATTGAGGGATTGCTTCATTCAGCCATGAATGTCACCATTCACTCAACCTCAAAGATCACCACAGAATGAATGAAGTGGGGCTGAGATTGGTTAGCATAGTTTTCATTCTGTTATATATCACCAATGCAGTATACATTACAATGAAAGTGAAAGTGACTCATTGACCATGTGCTAAAAAGTCTCATTTGTGTTTCCACATCTCATTACTGTCTATGAGAAATGACAGAGATGTTACTGAGATCATTTTTAAAGAAATTAAGAAACAACTTTTCATTCTGGACAAAATTAAAAACAAAAATGTAACAAAATATTTACTTTACCTTAAATTGGCTTTATAAGTGCAAAGTGCACAATTATTGGCTAATGTTCTTGCACACAAAGTGCAGTGAAAGAAACACACACGCACACTACTGAACACACTAGGGAGTAGTGAGCACACTTGCCAGAAGTGGTGTGCAGCCACTATCTATGATACTGTACCTGGGGAGCAGTTGGGAGTTAGGTGACTTGGGGCACTTCAGTCATGACCTGCTTGGGGATCAAACCAGCACCACAAGACCAGTCCCTAACCACCAGGCCATGGCTGCCCTATGTATCTAATCTGTTCTTGGTGTCATAAAAATAGAAAAACTGTCCTGACAAGAAAGACGGAGACCTTCAAAAATCTATTATATAATGTGTGCACGTTTAAATGTTGAATTTTTTGGTCTGCATTCCCTCCTGAAATGACAACAGTGCCAGCCACAGAGCTCTTTCATTTACTTTTATTACAAAGTCAATTTCTTTGGACCACTCTCTCCTCTCAGTCCACTTCTCATTACAGTGATCAATGCACATAAACATTCTGCTCAGTATTAAACAGGGATATGCAGCAAAACTAAGCTAGACTGCAGTTTGAGCTCAGGGTGTGTACAAATGAATACCGTGAAAATGTTCATTATTGTTCATAATTTAAAAAGTAAACTCTCAAATAATGTATATTCATGACATATAAAGTGACATATTTCACTATTTTTGTTTCACTGTTGTTCTGTATGACTTATGTTTGGATAATACAGTATGTGATTGTGAGTAAATGGCTATAAACTGTATAAATACTGTGTAATATTATAAACCCTCCTGAACCAGAAACAACATCAGAAGTGTCTTACCTGGACTAAGGAGAATAAGAACTGGTCTGTTACTCAGTTCTCCTAAATTAGTTTGGCATTTAATTTGTAAATCAAGCTCCTAGACTATGGAGGAAGAGACACAGAATCCAAAATGTCTGAAGTCCAGTGTGCAGTTTGAAGGATTGTGATGCCAGGTCATCTGCCGGTGTTGGTCCACTGTGTTTTATCAAGTGCAAAGTCAACACAGCATCTACCAGGAGATTTTAGAGCACTTCATGCTTCCATCTGCTTACAAGCTTTGTGGAGATACTCATTCCCTTTCCCAAAAGGAGTCACAATGGCAAAACTTCAACTGACCACCATATTACTGCACTTGATATGCCAGTTATAAACAAAAAAAGGCTTGAAATACAGCGCCCTCCATAATTATTGGTACCCCTGGTTAAGAAGTGTTCTTTGGCTTCTAATAAATTCTTTTATAAGAAAAATAATATCGGACAATGCAAAAAAAAAGAGAAAAATCTAAGCTTTAATTCAAGTGCCTTTATCTGGTGGGGAAAAAACTATTATTGGTACCCCTGGTGTTAGTACTTTGTACAACCTCCTTTTGCCAAAAAAACAGCACTTAATCTTCTCCTATAACTCTTCACAAGATTCACAAGGGAGAATACAGAAAGAGGGATCTTTGACAATTCCTATTTGCACAACCTCTTTAAATTGTCCAAAGTCCTGGGTCTTCTCCTATGCACTCTCCCCACTGGTTTTCTGAGGTCTGGGGACTGAGATGGTCATAAGAGGAGTTTGATTGTGTGCCTTGTGAACCATTTTTGAGTAGATTTTGCCACATGTTTATGGTCATTATCTTGCTGAAAGACCCAGTGATGACCCATCTTCAGCTTTCAGACAGAGGCCACCAGATTCTGATTCAAAATGTCCAGATATTTCACAGAGTTAATGATCCCATGTATCCTTACAAGATTCCTAGGTCCTGTGGAGGAGAAACAGGCCCACAGCATCACCAATCCTCCCCCATACTTAACAGTGGGCATGAGGTGTTTTTCTGCATACTCATCCTTGGTGTTATGCTTCCAGTGTTTGTTACCAAAAAGCTCTATTTTGGTCTCATCTGACCAAAGGACATGATCCCAGTTAAAATCCCAGTACTGCTTGGCAAACTCCACCCGTTTACGTTTATGAGTATAACTCAGAAAAGGCTTTCTCCATGCATGCCTCCCAAACAGCTTCTTGGCATGTAGATAGCGTCTGATGGTTGTTTGGGAGACCTCATAACCCCAAGATGCTACCATTTGATTCAATTCTCTTAGAGTGAGCTTTGGAGAACTTTTTACTTCTCTTACCATCCTTCTCACTGTGCATGGTGGCAAGGTACACTTGCGTCCCCTTCCAGGCTTGTTTTTCACATTTCCAGATGTTTTGAACATTTTGATGATTGCTCTGACTGTAGATAAGGACATCTGCAGGTTAGTGGCTATTTTCTTGTAGCCATTGCCTGATTTATGAAGGTCAACACACATCTGCCTAACTTGAATAGTGTATTCTCTTGTCTTTCCCATGTTTAAGATTGAGTAAAAGAAAATTGAAAGGCCTTTGTGTGATGCCATATTTATACCCCAGGGAAACAGGAAATTATTAATTACTAATTAAAGGTCCCTAGATACTTTGATCCACTTTATAAACTACAGTAGAAATGACAAAAATTGTTAAAATACATTTATTTCCAAGAAATTGTTAAGGGTGCCAATAATTGTAGAACAGGTCATTTTATGTGAAATAATTATTTCTTAGTCAGGATTTTTTCTTTCTTTATTTATTTTTTTTTTCACTTGAGTTGAAGGTTGCTTTTTACTAAACTTTTTCAGAGTGAGATTATACTTCTGCAATAAAAAAATTTATTTATTTTAAGGCTTTTAATAATAATTATGGAGGGCACTGTATGTCATAACATGTAATAAATATAAAATTTGAGATTTCTTTTTTATGGCTGTATTTGTTTTCATTTCTCAGTACATAAGGGTTAAAAACTGACCTTTGCCTGGACACTGCTGTCATTCAGAGCCTTCCTCAGTGCTAAGGTGAGGCCTCTAGGAAGGTTCTGCTTCAGAATACTGTCTAGCCGGCTCCTCCTTAAGTGGATGGACAAAACTGTAAAGGAAACAACAGAGAGAAGTAACTTCCACCTTTAAAGGACACTTTTTTTTTTACCAGTCTTTAGTCCTTCATGTGAAAAGTTAAAGAAAACAATGAAATAAAAGTTCAACATTTGACATAAATGTGTAGCTTAAAATAGAAAAGCAAGATCATCCTTAAAAGATGAACTATTCAGTCTTAATGTACAGGGTGTCTCAAAAGTAAAGAGACACTCATAAAGAACAGTTTGGCTAATTTTAGACACAAGCTGTGAGACAAACCTGTTAGGCCATCTTAGATTCAGTTTCACAAATGTGAAATGTGTTTTTTTACCATAAAAAGAGTGGTGTGCTTCATGTCAGTGTAACATGGCATAGCCTGGTGGTTAGGGATCTGGTCTTGTGACCAGAAGGTTGCTGGTTCAATCCCCAGGCAGGTCATGAGTGAAGTGCCCTTGAGTAAGGCACCTAACCCCCAACTGCAAGTCACTCTACACTTTTATACTTTATATTTATACCAAGTTACTAGACTGGGTAAATGGGAACTTGGGAATGTAATTTTGTTCCACCTCATGTACTACATGTGATGCGAATGACAATAAAGTCTCCTTGAATCCTTGAACAAGACCATCTGCTGAATGCCTCAGATGTTACTTAATCCATTCTTATGATTGCTGTTCTGTACAGGTGATGTAAACGACGTCAGATACATTCTTAATGTGCATTTTCCCCAAAACGGGGTAATTTTATATTGCATTATATTTTATGTGCATTTTACTTTGGTCGTGGGGATTCAATCGAGTAACCCCCACATTCTCCAGATTGAACTCTTTTGAATTTATATCTGTGGGCTCATGTCAAGGCTCTTTAGTCTGTGAAGATACATAATTTTGATCTTAAAGACAATAGTTGATGCTAATGCAGCATTCAGACCAGGTGTTTTAGTGAACGTTCATCATAAAAGGAAGAAACTGAGCCTTAAGGCTCCAACATGGTGGACAGCATTTCTAACACATTCTATAGTTCTAATGATCAATTGTCAATTCTAAAATCACAGTCTAAACCCCTGGAGTCTGAGGGTACTTCAGACCCTCTGATGTAGTTTGACATGGCTTCACATTTTTTTACAAATTACACCCATCTAAAATATTTTTTTAAAAAGTGTTACACAGGTTTTTGCTGAGAATAATCTCAACAACAACATTATCAAAACAGTAATATCAAAAATCTATATTTTGATTAAATCTGCTCTAAACTTAGACTTTCCAAAAACCTATTTTCCAATGTGCTGATATATTGAGAAAAACACACTCTAAACATTTCTAGCCAAGACTTTTTAGCTCAGAACTGAATAAACAGAGATGTTGGCTACACACTGGTCATCACAGTTTTTAGAAACTTTATGTGGTTTTATTACTAAAGCTTAACAAATGTGAGGTGACACTTTGTTTTCCTCAGCCACTGAAACTACACTGAATATTTATGAGATGAGTGTGAGGTGAGAGGTGAGAAGACTTTTGTTCAGGATCACCTCAGGTGACAGCTCTTTGTTGAATCAACATTCCACAGATTCCAAGTCACTGGAATCCGCCAGTGGAATCTATGTAATTACCATGTCATTATCATATGGATGACAAATCACATCTTTTGGCGGGAAAATATGTGAAGCTGTCTGACTCGTTCCCACAGATGTGTCTCTGCTTATTTAAGCTCCTCCCAGAAGAATCTAAAATATATTTTGATTCAAGCTATATATGTTTGAAAATTAGACCCTTTAAAGTTTTATTTTGTTTTTAGGATAAAATCTTGTAGAGTTATATAAGTGTTTTTGGGGAACTTCGTTAATATGTTGCTGGTGGGAAAGCCGATTCCAGATGATTAATATGATACTAAACAAAGTTACACTGACATGAAGCACACAACTGTTTTCTGGTGAAATTTTCTACTAATTTGATGGGTCACACACCTACCTTCATATTTGTAAAACTGAAGCTGAATCCAATATGGCAGCATTCAAAATGGACACCACATTGGTGACATCCCCTAACAGGTTTTCCAGCTTGTGTTTAAAATTAGATCAACATCTATGGTTCACTCTATATATTGTATTGTTAGTTTTAATTATGTTATGTTGATGCATTATGTTATGTTGATATTTTGACCAATTATAGCTGTCTTACCTGTTTTAACCCACATTCTCTCTGTGATGTTGCAGCTGAGTGGAGGAGTTTGAGTTGTGGTAGTGGTAGTGCCTCTGGGTGGGCTTGTCTTAGCAGGCTGGGTGGTGGTAGTGGTGGTCCACGTAGTGGGCAGGATAGGTGCAATAGTCCTCAGAGGCTTAGCTGTAGTTGTTGTTGTGGTTGTGGTAGTAGCTCTAACAATGCTTAATGGAGTTGTGCTGGTCAGTTGTGTGGTTTTGGTCACTGGAGAGGGAGGAGTGGTGGTGGTACTTGTCATAGCAACAGTTGTGGTGGTAACAGTGGTGAGTTGAGGGACGCTGCTGGCTGTGACCTCCATGGTAGTGGGTTCTGTGTGTGTAGACGTGTTCAGAGATTTGTTGGGAAATGTAGCAATTTTCATTTGGGATGGAGCTGTAGCAGAGTTATTTCCTTTCGAATGAAGGCGGGTCTCTCTGGACGAAACCACAGAGGACACCAGTTCTGGAACCCACTCATCCAGCGCAGACTCTTCTGTAACAACAATACCACATTCACTCACTTCCTGAAAAGCAGAGAATATTGCTCATAATACTTGAAGAAACTGTAGTATTGCTTATATGAATGATGGCGGTAATGATGCTGATGGTGGATGTTAATGAAGGTTATGTCAATTATAATAATGGAAGATAATGTTTCCTATGTCCTAATGTTTGTGGATAATGTTTGCATTTTAATGAATCAGTTACTTTAAGTTGACACAGATGTACAAATGCACATATACTGCTTGTCTAGTCCCTGTAGAGAAGTACTGCCAATAGGACTAAACATGAACCTATTGGCACCATGTCTAATGCTTGGTGTGAGCTACAGGGGCCAGCATTGAGCTGTGGAGCAGCGGAACCGTGTTCTCTGCTCTATCCAAAACGTTTGGGATGAGTTGGTGGATTTGGGGATGAGATGGGGTGGTGATCATCCAAGTTCCTGACCTAAGTATTGCTCTTGATGCTGAATACAATAAATCCTCACAGCAATGCTCCAAAATCTAGTAGGACGCCTTCCATAAACAGTACAGACAGTTACTCCAATAAAATATTTTTGTAGCCTTGATTTTGGAAAAAATGATGATGACACTGATAATGATGTTGATGATGATGTTGATGACAATGATGAAGATGTTGATGATGTTGATGACAGTGATGATTATGATGACAGTGAGAAAGATGATGATGATAATTGATGACGATGATGATAGTGATGTTGATGATGATAGTGATTATGATGAAAACAGTGATGATGATGATGATAGTGATTATGATGAAAACAGTGATGATGAGGATGATGATGATGATAGTGATTATGATGAAAACAGTGATGATGATAATGATGATGATGATGCTTCCACAACAGTAGCAGTGACTCTGATGGTAAAGCTCATAATCATGACACTCTGTCTTCTTGATATTAATATAAAAGCTCTTAATAACTGTTGTTAGTGCTGACATTTGAATTTCTTTGGTTCTTATTCTTACATTTGAAGCATCAGAGTCAATAAAAGCATCGGAAAAGGCAAAGACATTTGTACTAACATTGCTCTTCTCTAAGGAACTGTTAAATGGCTTCAAATAGAGAGCTGGATTGTTTATGTCCTGATTCATCATCTATTAAACTAAATCAGAAAGACTGAGGAGGACTGTGTGGAGAAGAAGATAACTCTCCATTCTTAGAAGTGCTCTCAGCAGTCTTTTCTGTCTGATCAAAACCTCTAGTCGATCGTGGAATGATGTTAACCGCCTGTGATATAGCCTTTGATTTGGTATAATGTAAAGTCATACACTGCTCTTGTTCCCACTGACACTGACACTGACCACCCCCTCCCCCCTTCTCTCTCTCTCTCTCTCTCTCTCCTGATTCATGAAGCAGATTTTTAGACCTATAAAAAGATGGCTTGGTTCAATCCCCAGAACCAGCCGGACAAGGCTGAAGTGCCCTTAAAGAAAGGCTTAATCTCCAACTGCTCCCTGGGTGCCATGATTGGGCTGCCCACTTCTCCGGGTATATGTGTGCTCACTGCCTCCTAGTGTGTGTGTGCTCACTAATGTGTGTATGTGTGTCTTCACTGCATGGATGGGCATAGTGTGTAGCACTGTAATGAAAGAGTTGCTTCTTTCTTCTTCCTTATCATATTTACATGCAGAGGAGAGGTTATTGCAAACAATGACATAAAACAATTACATTGCTAATTACAATTAATACAGCAACTAATTGTCACATTACATTTCAGGATAATGACTGGGTTGGCTGGGCTAAATGAGTTTTTCATGGATACTGCAGGTCAGAGATGTCTATATATAAGTTCAGTGATGTTTACCATTGAATGGACAGTTTGTGGAGCACTAAAGTCATGTAGTTCACATGTAAATGCTTGTTTTCTTCAAAGATTAAAGGATGCATTTTGGTTTTCTGTATCATATCTAGTCTTGTGTTTGTAGAAGAAGACACCCTGGAATTATCTTGCTAACAGCTGTATAACCCAAAAACATCAACATGAAGAAAAGCTCTTGTCTTCAGAAGTGACCACATCAGAGTTAAAGAAAAGTCTTCTTGACATGTTTGACTAGAATCAAAGGATTCTCAGATCTCATCCACTGAAATGGGGAGTGTGTGTTTTGTTATGAAATGTACTTCAAGACTTCAAAGATCAGGTCTCACAGATAGATTATCTGTATAAGGTTTAACTGTGGAGCTCTATGAGGTCTCAGATATTAAAGAGCTCATATCATGGACAGATCTCACTTTCTGAAGCAGTAGTATGATGCAGTAGATACATAATGTCAAATACATTTTATTTATTAGAATTCACTTCTAATATAATGGTGGTTATATTGGTGATAGTAATGATGATGGTACATGTGACTGCAGTGATGGTAAAGGTGAAGATAATGATGATGATGCCAGTAAAGGTGATGGTGATGTAGATGGTTGTGGTGATGATGGTATTGATGAAGATCATAAAGCTGAAGGTAATGATGGAAATGGTGATGATGATGATGATGATAGTAAAGATGATGGTGATGAAGATAGTTATGGTGATGATGGTAAAGGTGATGGTATTAATAAAAAGGTGATGGTGATGGTGAAGATGATGATGATGATGATGTAAAAATGATGATGATGATCATGGCAATGATGATTTAGTTGATGGTGAAGATGATTATGATGATGATGATGATGATGGTAATGATGGCTTAGTCGAGGGTGAAGATGATTATTGTGATGATTACAGTACATGTGAAGGTGATGGTGGTTATAATGGTGATAGTAATGATGGTACATGTGACTGTAATGATGATGAAGGTTAGTGGTGATGATATAAAGGTGATGAAGGTGATGGGAGTGATGGACAGAACAGAGGTCATTTATAACAGTCTTTAATTACACAGAAGAACACGACTGAATATAAAATAGAATTCTGATTGTTTTTGTTCATTAATATTGTACAACATTACACATACAACTTGAGGTCAGAAATGTAAAGTAAAAAATACATGACAGGGCCCCTTTAATGGCCATATTACCAGCAGAGTTGTGCCAGAGCTGTCACAGAGTGATGTTGAAGAGTTGTGGGCTTTTGCTAGAAAGACAGTGCAATTTAAACCAATTGTCCAACAGGCCTCAGTAAGACACTGCTAGATGTCTGAAGACTTGAAGGGATGTGCTTGGGGAATGCTGAAGCTGTTAACTGTGACAAAGTCCTTTCAGGCTCCATAAATACTGAGGAGATGTTTTGCATTTGAGGGCTCACTAGCTGGTTCGTCAGCTGCATTAGATAAATGCACTGCAGGAAGGGAAACTAGTCCCATAAACCTGGACTCAGAAGATGTCATGCCTGTCTCTAAAAAGGATTTAATAGCTGTAGCTGCAGGTGAATTGTTAAGCACTTGCCATGAAGAGTAAGATATATTGTCTATAACAGAGAGTCACTGTTGCTACTGTATGGTGCAGGTAAGTAACCAGATCTCTCTGCTGGACCTACACAGTATGTGCTGGATTTTAATATACTTCAGTCAAAGATATCTGAATAAGTAAATCTTGATGATAACAATGTGATTGTTAATCGCTGACCATGCTTGTGTGGTTGTGTACAGGGCAGGTATTGTTTGCATTTCATGGAGAGGTAATGAAGTCTTGTTGTGGATCATGTGGGACAGTGCTGCAGTGGACAGACCTGCTGACTCTTGGTAAACCTGCTGTTTTGTGGCTCTCCTTGACACGGCCTGGGGAAATATACTACCACTGTGTAATTGCATTTGGCTCTCACTTGATATATGCTGTGGGACATGGGCTGCAGATGCAGATGGCATAAAACGACCCAGTTTTCCATGACTGAATGTCGTTCTAGTTGTTTTTATTGCCAAATGATCCATGTGTGTTATGGGACAATGCTGTCTGTGTTTTTGAGAGTTGGGGATAAGGGGTTAGGTGCAGGTGCTAAATGGCCAATTGGCTTGTTAAATGGTACGTGTAACATGCTCTGCTGCTTTGTAATATTCTTTTTGATAACAGCTACTCTATTTGAGCACAAAGAGGTAACTCAGTACAGTGTAAGAAACAGATGCTGGGACTTTCTTATGGAATCTAAGGGAAAATGGTCTCTTAAGAGTATAGGTTCCAATACAGTGGCTTTGATTCTTTGAAATGTGAATATAATAATAGTAACTGCTTGTGACAATGACAGCATTGATGATGATGATGGTGATTGTTAAGATGATTGTGATGATGAATATGATTGTAATGATGATGGTAAAAGTAGCAATGATGGTAATGATAGCGCTGTAGATCGTGATGATGATGTTAATGACAATAAAGGTGATGGTAATGATTATGATGATGGTGGTGACAATGACGGTAAAGTTGGTGGTGAAGATGGCTTTGGTCATAATGAAGATGATGATGGTAATGATACAAATTATGATGGTGATGATGATGATGACGATGATGGTGCTGATAAAGGTGTAGATGATGATGATGATGATAGTGATGGTGAAAATTGTGATGGTAATGATGGTAATGAGGATGATGAAGATAATGATAATTATGAAGTTGATGGTAATGATGGTAATGGTAATGATGAAGATGATATTATGATGGTAAAGTTAACTGTGCTGATGAATATGATGATAATGATGGTAATGATTATGGTAGATGTGATACAATGATGGTAATGGTGATGGCGAAAAATGATGGTGATGGTGGTGATGCTGATGAGGGTGATTGTAATGATGATGGTATAGCAGCACATGTGATGGTGATGGTGAAAATGATGATGAAGAAGATGTAAAGGTAACGGTAATTGACGTGAAGATGACTATGATGACTGATGACAATGATGATGGCGATTGTAATGATACTGGTACAGGTGATGGTGATTATGGTAATGCTGAAGGTGAAAATGATGATGGTGATGATGGTAAATGTAATGAAAATGATAATGATGGTGGTGGTGAAAATGATGATGATGATGAAGATGGTGCTGGTACAGGTAATGATGATGGTAAAGGTAGTGGGAATGATGGAATTGGTGATGCTGGTAACATTACCATGCACATTAAAGGGAGTATCATTTAAAACTGAAGGTGCAGGATGTGATGTGGTAATTTTATGAATGCTGAATACCAGACCTGAGGCAGAGGAGCGGTTGTTAATGTGCACCACAGCAGAGGAAGAAGGTAACATAAAGGACGGCTCTGCTCTCTGAATGGGACCATCTGAGGCAGGCTGGTTAGTTTCGTTGTCACTCCTAATAAAGCTCTCCACAGTGGACTCTAAATGAAGAGGGCTCTGCTGTTCTGCAGCTGCGTTGGCCAGTAGAGTCAGTATGGAGGAGAATGCTGGCTCTTCTCTGTTGACCTTTGATAGACTGGGAGAATCTGACTGGATCACTGAGATGGGATCCTCATCAATCATATGCAATTCAGCCAAATGATGAGCAGAGGTGGTTAGGATTGCTTGCTCCAGAGATGACGCAGATGATCCGGATGCATCATAGTTTGAGTCATCTGTGAAAAATGAAAAAATGGTGTGACAATTATTATTATTTTATATAATATATTATTATATTATTATGAACATTTCATTCAGATGAACTTTCACTTCATATACTTGGAATAATCTATCATTTCTATATCATACAGTACTTTAAGAAACTTTGAAAAGCTTCTTGGAAGATAATGCAGCTGAATTTATATCTCTTAAACTGGATATTGCACAAAATATTAATATTAATTAGCAGAATTGCAAAAAAAATATTTTATATTATTTAATAAATAAATAAATTAATTAATTAATTAAAAAAAAAAAAAATTAAAAAAAAAATATATATATATATATATAAATAACATAATATTCACTGTGAACATATTTTGTTGCTATTTGTTACTTTAAAATGTAATTTTTTTACTTTTAATTTTAATTTTGTCACTTGCTTTGAGAAATGTTTACATGCTATTAGAAAGCACATGATTGTCACATGACTGGCCAAGTGTAGCCATGTTTAAATGTTTAAATGAAGACATTTCAATTTTCATTGTTTTGTACAAACAAAAATACAGAAAAACAGCTTTACTTAAGAATACCAGAATATTATCATGATCTAAAAAAAGACCTACAAGCTACTTGCAGTATTTGCAAATCTTTAGTTTAGAGTCTTGTCACTGTAGTAAAAGCCCTATTAGTCATACGCTATAGAAAAGTACTGGGACACCTCATCATTCATTGTTTCCTTCTGAAATCAAGGGCATTAAAAAATGTGTATCCTATTTGTTGGCATAACTCCCTAATGCCCAAGAAAGGCTTCTACTTGATTCTGGAGCTTTGCTGTGAGGATTCAACAATAAAGGCACAGTGCTGAGAGGCTTTATACCCCTCTAGCCTTCCTGGCATTAGATATGGTGCAAACAGGTCTTATTTTATTGGCAGTAGTAGATGTGCACTTGTACATCTGTGTCACCTTAAAGTATTTATTAGAAGGGGTGACTGCAAACTTTTGGACATACAGTGTACGTTAACTCCTCAGGCAGCGATTCTGAAGAATCAAAGAGCCAAATCTCTGGATCACCAATATATGTTAAGACTTCAGATAAATAAATAAAAGCTCTTTTATAGGGAAGACAAGTAATAGTTAAATCTGTGTCACCTTCAAACAGACACAGGGACAGGAGTGCTTTGTATCGCATTTCTGTATCGAAGAAAGTGAGATTGCAGGATGTCTGGGAAGGAGCTGGCATGCGTCCATACAGCCTCCTTTCTTACCAGTCCACACACGTCTCTCTGACATCCTCAACAATATTTGGAAGCCAATATTATTCATTTATAAGGATTTGCAAGCCTGCTGCATGATACGCAACAGTAGACCAATATTACAGCGATAATTAGATACTGTACCATGTAAATGACTATACTCAGTATATCCAATACAGGTAACTTGAGTCCTACTCTTATTTTTGAGTATTTTACTGTTTTTGTTATTGGCTTTATTAACTGCTACACATATATGTAACAATGTCATATTTTAATATTTTAATTTGTATAAATCTCTTGAAATGAAAGCTTGCCTACACTTCAAAGACATGATTTGTTAGCAAAGACAATGGTCATGTGTAAAACCAGAGTTTTATTGCATGCTTAAATGGTACTTTGCATGGTGAAATGGATCTGGAGAACCTATACATGGTTCTTTAAAAAAAAAAATTCTATATATCACCAAAAGGGCAGTTTGCTGTTTGCATATCATTTTTTGCTAAGAACATAGATGATCATTACATTTATTTAGCAGATATCTTTATTCAGAGAGACACACAAATGTATTAATGGAGGTGAATGTAGTGACAGGAGTCATGCTCAAGGACTCTTAGGAAAGAGGACCTTTACTTTACATTTCTGACCTCAAGTTGTATGTGTAATGTTGTACAATATTAATGAACAAAAACAATCAGAATTCTATTTTATATTCAGTCGTGT